>JZSA01006409.1:0-21928 GCA_000956155.1 Cotesia vestalis | reverse complement strand
TAATTATGTATAAGTATATATACTTATATATGCTTATATATAATTAACATGTATAAAAATTTTTTCTTTGAAAAAAAATTTTTTCTTGATAATTACAAAAAGTGTAAGATGATGTTTATATTTACGTTTAAATAATTTTGAAATACAAAATTTGTTATATTTCCTATGAGATGTTTCGGTCTGCTCTGCTACTACCTAATAGTAAAATCATTATCTATTTTATTAATTAAATAAGTGTTATATTATAATGAGAGTCGGTAAAAGAAATAAATTATGAATTATGACTATCCAATTATATTATAAAATCAATTTTTATATTATATTTATGATACTTATATGATACACTATGTAGATCATAGAATCATTAACATCTAAGAGAGCAGCACAGCAGACAGAAACTTCAAGACTCACGGAGATCACCAAAGATAAGCAGCATTGAGCAGGGTTAATAGTTGGATGGGTGACCGATTGTGTTATAGCTGTAAAATTATGTCTAGCGATTTTTTTTTTGCATTTTAATTGGTTGCAGAGAATAGCGTAGGAACATATTAAATACTCTATCCATAAATTTAACCCAATAATTAATTAGATGTAATAAATATATAATTAAATATGGTTATATATAATTATATAATGCCAATTTCCATATATAATTATATATAACATTATATATAATTATATATAACGTTTTTTACCCGGGAATGACCAAGTTTAACCTATTAATGAATATACATGATTTGTAATTCATTCAGTAATGGTGTATGAAATTATTTATATACTTAATAAGTTGATGCCGAAACTATTTGTATTTTAAATTTACAATAATGGAATTTCGTATATTGTCCTCCAGAATACGTCATATAATTAATTTGTTATATCTAATAAAATATCATAGATGTCGTTGATGATGCGTTCCGCGGAAATTCGCTGTAATTTAAATTTCAAATAATTAATTTTTAATATCTTATAAAATATCATAGATGTTGTTGATGATGCGTTACGCGACAATTTGCTGTAATTTAAATTATTATTATTAGTAAATTAAATTATTATATGATCAAAATTATAAATAAGTACCAATTTTTTTTTCATTCAAGAACATATTTATTAAAAAATATATTTATTTTTGATTTATTGTTAAAGAGAACATATTTAAAATACAAAAGTAAATTTTTAATTTATTACTGATATAATATTATTATTATAATTTTCTTTAGAGCAGAATAAGTATTAGGTCATTTCATAATAATCGGTATAATAATTAACGCATGCGTTCAATTATTGTTTTCTCACACATTATCGAATAATAATTTTTTGATAATCAGCAAACAATACTCATCACTATTCATCTAATAATAAATAATGAAGTAATTAACATTTTTAACATAACTTAACATTTAATGTCACAGATCTGATAAGTATTCTAATTATCACTTTATTAAAAATTAGTTAATAATAAATGAAAATATTGACACCAGGGGTTGAATCGATATATATACATTTTCATATTTTATAAAATTAGGATGACTGATTAACTTAATAATACTTTATGACTTGTAAAATATACATAAGAATTTCCCAACGGTGCCAATATTTATTTATAAATCTATTAACATTAGATATAAGATATATGTAAAGACTAATAATTAGATCGTTAATGGTTTTTGTCTATGAGTAATGAATCAAGTGAAATTAAAAAAAAAATCTGGAAAACAGTTGACCTAAAGGCCATCCCTGCAACTTTCCGCTAATTTCTAACACTAAGCGTTTATATATAATGTTTTTGAGCTATTCGAGCCCAAAAAAAAATCGGTTTTCTAGTAGATTAAGCTCACTGAGGACAAAGAGATAGCTATTCTATGCTTTTGGGCTCTTCGAGCTCAGAAGTCTAATGAAAGTTTAATGAAAGACGATTTTTTAAATTTTCAAACTACTGTAACTTTTTAATGAATCAACCGATTTTTTAACGGTTGACGGTGATCGATGTAGTTTTTTGAGCTTTATAAAAAATTTTGATTAAACAAAATCGATTCGATGAAGCGTTTCAGAGTTATCAGAAAATAACACTTTTTTCTATTTTTTTTCGTCAACGATATCTCACGAACGAATCAACCGATTTTGACTCGCTTGGTCGCAATCGACGTGGTTTTTTTATGTTCAGAGCTGATTAGTTTTTGGAATCAATCGATACAGCCGTTTTAAAGTTATTTCAAAAAAACCACATTTCGAAAAATTTTTTTCTTAGTTTTTTTGAGATTTCTCAAAATCTACCTGTCCGAATCGGTTCCAACTCACAGGAAATCTAAGTTTGGTGAAGCCCTTTCGAATGACGCCAACTGCGATCAAATCGGTCAAGCTTTTCAAAAGTTATAAAAGGTTCACATACACACATACATACATACAGACATACGGACACCATCGCGGGAAGGGTCAGGAAAGATTTCTAAGGCCTCAAAACGTCGAGATCTGTTGAAAACTCGATTTTTGCAAAACGGGGTAAAAAAAATAACTTCCCGATTTTTTGAAAATCTTCGATTTTCTTAGCGTAAAGTTAAAAATAATAAACTGAAATTGTCAGTCATAATTATCTTTAAGAACAAGATTTGTGTTAATGACTAAGTCATAATTTTTTGATGTAAAGATAAGAATAATAATCATAAGAAAATGTTTCAAAATTATGAAACATAATTAGTAAACGATTGATATATAGTAAAAAATTCTCCAATTCCTCGATCAAATTTTATGAATAAGTTTTCGTGTGCTCGATTTAAAACTTTTTACTTACTTTTGACACAATCTTGATGTAGTAAAAATAAAATTTATTAGAAGAAAAATTTTTTACTGTGTACTTGTAACTCGAGCTATTGTAACTAAAAATTACTCTGCAAATCGCTTCTTGTTTTCGGAATTTTTAAACTCATATTTCCCCTTGGGAGATATAATACCCATTACCCTAAGCTCATCCGGTGTTATTGGAATAATTTCATTGTCCCGGGTAATGTCGTCAAATGAGTTCAATCGCATTTGAGTTGGTTCCTCTATGATCATATGAAAAAGTCAATTACATAAAATTTAAATTAAATTTATGAACAGAATATCATGCATGTAGCTCCTAAATTGAACGACTTCGGTATGTATTTAATATATATAATAATAAAAATATAAATAATAAATATAATTAGATAATAAATATAATATGTATATAATAATATAAACAAAGAGGTCATTTACATTTTATAGATATAATAATATCGTTAAAATTGTAAACTTACCAGTAGGTGTGGTAACTGTACCACGGACTTTTGAATAGGATCCTTTATTTACAATGCTACTGTTAATTACGGTTATCTTGTATAAAGACGTTCGCGGATTAGAAGCAGTCGCCACATGTGTCAAGCCTTCAATAGAATCGACATCCGTACAATTCACATTAATTGCGCATGTGCAAAGTAATAGACATGGTCTTTCAATGTGATCCGTAAATTAGCTAAATTTCATAAATTATCTGTGCTAATAAATTATATATAACATCTTAATATCTTTATAAGTGCGTTATAGTTACTCTAAGTAATATTTTTTAACAGATTCTCGCTGATAAATATTATAATTCTATTATAACTGATCGCAGCGTATTGGACGTTAATTTAGCTGCTGTGCACGTGGCATTATCAGTGTAAATTAATTAATACAGTCTGATACTGTATAACTTTTTGCATTATAATTGCTTATTATTTTTATTTATTGTGACTATTATGATTTTCTATAAATAAATCATCGATTGTACATACATTTTTAATGTTTTATATTAATTTATTGGCTGGATCTTTCTGGGATGTGACTCCAGTCAGTTTACGTAGTCCAGTGCCGTACCTATCTGTCAAGCTAATTTGGGTACCTGTAACCAAGTGAATATAACCCAGTAGTGAACGGTTTAAGTACCGGTACTATATCACTGTATACTATCATCATAATAAACCTCCGTGTTATAACTGTATACCTAAATATGTCTGACTCGAATAAACAAAAATCAGCTGGTTTACCATCCGGAGTAAAATGTCGCGGCTGCTCCCAAGGGGTCGTAAAAGAGGTTATACAATGCACTGGCTGTCAAGCCTACTATCATCCGAGCTGCGCTGAACGTGCTGGATCTCTGCCCAATGGGTTTATTAAACGTTGCTGTGGCCGACGTGGGTCTTCCTCCACAGAAGATATTTGTGACATTATTAAGCAAGAAATAAATGCTCTACGTAACTGCTTTAAAAACGATGTTACGTTACTGCGTAATGATATCAAGAAGGATGTCAAAAATGATGTCACTTCACTACGTAATGACATCAAAAATGATGTCAAAAATGAGGTAGAACCTATCATCTCCAGTGTAAATGACCTTAAATCTCAGGTTAAACAGTTTACAGAGCAATTCCAAAATAGAATCTGTGCTGTAGAGGAAAAACTCTTGAATAATGAAGTGCGCATTACGTCCAACGCTAAACCTATAACCTCCAATGCTTAGAAAATTGCGGATCTCCATAGCCTAGTTGCTGACGTACAAACTCAGGCTGATAATAGTGTTATTCTACGTGAAGTAGACGACCGTCTGGCCAGAAGGAACAATACCCTTTTTTTTAGACATTGTTGAATCTCAAAAATCTACTCCTATTAAGCGTCAAGAGGATGACCTCTCCAGAGTTAAGGGTATTTATTGTACTCTTGCAAATAACGTCTCAATCTCCTCCTGTTTAAGACTGGGTGAATATTCGTCAAGCTCACTCCATCCTAGGCCAATTAAGGTTACTTTTGTTAACCATATCTCTGTTGATCAGATCATAACCGGATTGATAAGAGCAAAGAAAGCCAAGAACTTTCTCCTGTCAGTGGAGAATATTTCGATAGTCCACGACAAAACAAATCTTCAGAGGAACGAACAAAAGAAATTACGTCAACAACTCCAGGAACCGACAGCATCAGGGGAGCGGAATTTAAGGATTGTAACTCGTGCTGGTCAGCCGATGATAATCAAGGACCATCGGAATATTTTAGCCTCGACTCCCAAAAACTCAACTTCTTAAACTGCACCTCATCCTGTCTGACATTATATTATCAGAATGTCAGGCGGCTAAATACCAAATTAGATAGTATATTTTACAAAACTAGTATGGCTGAGTATGATTTTTATGCTTTCACTGAAATCTGGCTCAAAACAGGTGTATTTAACAGTGAAATTTTTAGTAACGACTATTCTGTTTTTAGGTGCGACAGACGTGAGGAGTTCAGGAGGTCAGGTGGAGTTGTGCTGATTGCATGTAGGAGTACACTTAATGCAATACCCATAAAATTTGATGATTTACTATTACTCTTCCCTCAGATTAAAATTGTGGGTGTATTCTTTATTAATCTGGGTATAAAAACTCATCTAATTAACATCTATATTCCTCCTGACCTGCATGCACACATCTACTTTGACCTCCTTGAACAACTCTCGTCTCACTCGGCCATGGATGCTGGTGCTTTGGTATTGCTGGGTGATTTCAACGTGCCGAATTTTAGTAACTCCCCTGCTGGGGGCTTGGACACTAAGGCGGATCAGTTAATTAACTTCTCTATACTTCATAACATTATGCAATATAATGAAATTCTCAACACACATGGTAAGATACTTGATCTAGTTTTTTTGTCAATTAATTGTTTGGTTTATGAAGATAATACTCAATTGGTTAAAATTGATACCTATCATCCTGCACTGAGGATTACTGCTGAAATGAATTTAATAAGACCAAAACTAACTATAAAAAAACCGCTGAGTAACTATAATTTTCACAAGCTTGATAAATCACGACTTATTGCCGAGCTTTGACTTGTAAGTTGGGAACCGCTGTATGATTTTGAGTCCCCTGATGACATGTGCAACTACCTATATACTCAACTTGACCTGGCATTTGCCAATTCGATGCCTAAAACTAAATCAAGTTCTTATAAACCCTCTAAATATCCACAATGGTTTACATCAGATATAATATATGACTGTAAGATTAAAGAATCTCTTCGTCAGAAATATAAGGAAAGCATGGGAAAGTCATCTTACATTTTAGATCAATACAAGCATCATAGAAAAGCTCTTAAAGCCAAGATAAAAATTGCATATAATAACTATATCAATATGACTGAAAATAAGCTCCTTACTTATCCTAAATCTTTTTGAAGTCATGTTAAATCAAAAAAAGGAAATAATCAATTTCCTAGCAGCTTTCTAATTTCAGGCAAATATACTGATGACTCTCAATTAATTGCTAATTCTTTTGCTAAACATTTCTGTAATGTATTTGAACAACTTGACGACAATGTATTCTCTCATCTTACAGTCTGTAATACTAAGCATTTAGGGGGTCTTGAACTTCCACCCAATCTAGACATTTTGAGATGTATCAAGAAATTACCAAACAAAATGTCAGCTGGCATTGACGGTATGCCTTGTAAAATAATCAAAGAATGCTCTGATCAATTATTACTACCGTTAAAAATAATATTCCATAAATGCCTAAATAAAGGTGTCTTCCTCACCATTTGGAAGACTGCTAAAATCTGTCCAATACACAAGTCTGGCGGAAATACTATTATTGAAAATTATTGACCTATCTCAATTATACCTGCATTTGCTAGAATCTTTGAGATGCTAATTTATGATATATTACTGCTTTACTTTGCTCCATACATCACCACATCTCAACATGGCTTTTTAAAGAAAATATCGGTTGTCACCAATCTGTTGCCATACACACAATATATTGCTGACAATATATCTTGTGGGAAACAGGTTGATGTCATCAATACAGACTTCTCAAAAGCTTTTGACAAAGTAGACATTGCAATACTCGTTGACAAAATAATAAATCTAGGCATACCCGAATTATTAGCTAACCTAATGATATCTGACCTTACCAATAGGAAAAACATTGTACTTTACAATGGTTTCCTATCTCCAGTCTTTTATTCAACATCAGGAGTACCTCAAGGATCCAATCTTGGACCACTATTATTTATTATCTTTGTCAACGATGTTGGATCGTTATTATCAGTGCACTTGGACTTATTTACTGATGACGCAAAATTATATCACTCTATTAGTAGTGCATGTGACTGCACTGTTCTGCAGGAAAACTTGGTTACATTTGCGAAATGGTGCAGTATCAATAAACTGTTATTAAATCGAACTAAGTGCAAGATAATAACGTTTCACAAGTCAACAACCCCTATCACATACGACTATTCCATAGGTGGGACGATTTTGGACAGAGTCTCAATAGTAAATGATCTTGGAATAACCTTCGACTCTCAACTTACGTTTACTGATCACTACACTAATATTATAAGATCGTCTATGAGAACCATGGGAGTTATCATACGTACTACTAAAAAATTTAAGAACTATAACGTTGTCAAAGCCCTGTATGTTGCACTTGTCAGGCCTAAACTTGAGTATTCATCAGTAGTATGGTCACCAACTTATAAGATCCATATTAACAACATCGAGAAAATACATGGTAAATTCCTCAAATATTTCTCATTTAAGAAGTTTGGTATATGCCCGGACCATGGATATGATTATCTTACCATGTGTGTGGATGTGAACTTACTGACTCTAGAAGAGCGCAGAATTTGTGCATCAATATTATTAGCATCCGGACTGCTATCCAATGAAATTCATTGTCCCAGACTTCTGGAACAGATTCCAATATTAGTTCCGCAAAGATGCTTAAGATCTGATCAGCCTTTTTATCCACCTCGGCAGAGGAGCAACTTCATCCTTACTTCACCTATTAATAGACTGATTAACGCCTGTAATTATTTAGTTTAACAGAATAGTGATATTGACCTGCTTGGCTATCAAACGCGCCGCAGTGCCAATGTTCTAGCATCCATCATAATTAACTCTAGACAATTTAATTAGCTAAATCATATGATCATACTCCACCGCCTTAATAATAATTATATTTATTGTATTAAGCTTAACTATACTATCTTATTGTAATAATTAATATAAATTTTCGAATATTATATTATATAAATCAAATTTAAACACCTGTACTTTAAATAATATTTTTCTTTTATAATTGCTTATTGGATCATGTGTAATATATCTTATAACATACATTAATGTATCTTTTTGTATTATAAATAGAATAATTTAATAATAATAGAATAATTTATAGGTATATAAAAAGAATATGTTATACTTGATTACTAAATGAACCTATTTTTTTAAAATAAATTTTTCATAAAAAAATAAAAAATACATACATCGTTTCATCCTCAGTGACCTAGCCTTCAACTTCCTCATCAGTCGTAAATTTATCAATAAATGATTGTAGAGACATTTTAAAATTACAAAATTTAAAAAAATTACACGACACTAAATCACACTGTTCCTGCGATCCAACCCAAGAGAATGCTGACGTTAAAAGAACGAATATCTAACTTGAGCACAGTTGTATGCCTAATACATTAAAGACTGTGTTGGTAATATTTTGTAACAGGGTAAAATTACCCTAAATCGATAAGTCGTCGGATATCGATAACTACTCGACATAGCACTGGCGCGTCTCGATCTTCGGGCCTAAAGGGAGAATAGGAGGGGGTAGTTTTAGGTTGAAATAAGTGAGCCATGCAGTGGAAAAGGGAGAAATAGTGTGACCGCTAGACACAGTGCCACCGAAATCAAGAAGGACCGTTCCCCAGAGTAGTGCCGAGACGAAGGAAGCCAACTACAACTAGGACTTCATCTTCAACGAGTGAGTTAGATCATCGTTTTGTTCGTCAAGGTATCAATTACTGTGGGAAAGAAATGGACCGCGGTTTGCACTCGGTCTACTTCACCTCTTCTCAATTTATTATATACATAAATTTTATTAATAATTAATAGTTAAACATTTACTAGTTTGGATTGAGTGATTTTCATGGGGGCTTATACCCGAGAATCAAACAATCGACCTTGCCGGAAAAATTTAACAACAAAAAAATTTATCAATTAAATTAATTAACATCCGAAAAATTCGTTTAATAAATTGTTATAATTTTATAACAATTAACTTAAGAAAAATTGATTAATTTCGTTGCTTGAAAAAATAATCGACAACATTTCACTCGTAGAAGTTTTGGTCGAGCGTCGATACATTTTGTGTCGCAGTAAATTCCAAACACCCAAGGTCAAAGACAACTAAGCTAGCGAATGTTCTAGCTAACGAAATTGAATGCTTCGACTTTTGTCGATTTTTGTAATTTAGAAAATTATTAAGATTTTATTGAAAACTATATTAGGAGTTAATTATTGAAAATATTTTATATTGTAAATTATTTTATTCATTAATTATGATTTAATTTATTTTGGGATTAAGTCCGTAAATTAGATAAATGAAAATTTACTAAAAATTAAAAATTAATAGCGTGGATATTAAGCCCAAGAAATTAGTTATTCTGAGTCGAAAATGTCACAGGAAAAATTGGTCAGAATTAATTAATTTACAACATTAAACTTGTGTTAATAATTTTGAACTTGATTGTAAGAATTATATCGTGATTAATTTAACCCGTTGAGGACACATGGGGTCCAACGGACCCCAGACAAATTTCACTACAATTTTAAATCTACAAAGACCCTTAGGGATTAGATATATAGCTCGATCTGTTGTTGTTCGAAGTCTCCAGAACAAGTTTTGATACGTTACGAAGGCCTTTTAAGCATTAGTCATCCTGCAGAGCCATATTAGTGCTGACGTATTTTTGTGTGGGGTTCTGTAGACCCCGTGTGGCCTTACTGTGGCAAAATCTTTAAAAAATTCAGATTTTTGTTATCGTTGATTAGTGTTATATTGTTTCTGTAAACGTAAGTATTCATGCATGAATTGAATTTTTTTTTCCAACAATAAATGATGGTTATTAATTAAATATATATATATGTGTGTATAGAATAGATGCCTTATAATATTCGACCTCGAACTATCGTCAGCCGTCTAATGGAAGAAAATTAAGATGGTGGAGGTAATGATGACAATGGATCAGAGTCAGAAGACTACGCTTCGAATGAGTCTGAATATTTAGATACGCTAAGTGAAGATAACGATACAGATGCAAACGCGAAATTTAACCGCGAAAAAAAGTTTGGATAAACTTTCGTTGTATCTTGTAAAGCCGTTCTTAGAACGCCGGTACAGCAATGAAATTATTCGAAAGAGTTTGCGCGGCGCTATTGTTACAATTCTAAATAAATTTCCGCCAGTTGATGGTATAGAACAAGTAGAGTTGCCTACTAAAAAAAAATGTGGACTTTGCCCACTATCAAAAGATCGAAAAACTAGCATACAATGTCCTGCCTGTGAACAGCCCATGTGCAACGATCATCGTATGTACTTATGAACCGACTGTGGTGGTTTCGAATGATTTGATTAATTTTTCTTAAAAATATTTACATATTTATGTTATAATTGATACAATAAATAATTTTTCTACTAAAAAATTTATGCTTTTACATTTTTCTGCATGTTTAGTTGTGCTATTTCTTTATTACAAGAATGACCGAAATTCGTGACTTCAAAATTCAAAATAAATAAACTTTTTTCAAACTTCATCGGAAATTTTTTTTTTTTTGAAAAAATATTGTTTTTTGAACAAAACGCTGTCAGATTTTTTTTGATATTTTGAAAGTTAAAATTTCTTATACTATTTTTATAAAAAAAGTTCAATTTCGTGAGTTTTTTATTCTTAACAATTTTTTAGTATTTTAAAACCATAAAAAAATTAAAAAAATTATAAGATTACTTAGAGAGAATAAAAAATTGAAGTTTCGCGCCGGTTTTAAGTCGATAAATAGCGTGGAACACAAATGAGAACTGTTCTCCTGTGTGGGGTCCGCTAGACCCCGTGTAAGACGAAAAGTTATTTTTTCGATGTGTGTCCTCGACGGGTTAATTAGCAAAAGTTAATTCAAAGTATTAAGATCTCTCGTATTGAATCAATTATTGTTATATTATTAAGACCATGACCATAAATTAATTAGGAATTTTAATCTACTTAATAGTCTAATACAGAATTAAAATTTACAATTGGAATTTGAAATTGAATGTTAGTTTAAGTCATTTGGAATTTGATTGTTAACTGAAAGTTATCGTTTCTTAAAAACTAATGATTGAATGATTTAATTCAAGATTTTGGATCAATTTAATTAAATTCATTTTTTAAAATAAAATTTATAAAATAAAATCATTATAAGTCTGGGTTATGTGTGTAAAGAATTGTACGGGTAATGTGTGATAGAGAGTGTTAATAGTGTTAAGTTTTGGTAGTCCGGTGGACTTAATTTTAAGTTATAAAAGTGTGAAAAGCTTAGTTCGTTTTGGTAGTCCGGTGGACTTATAATTTTAAGCTTAGTTTTAGGACAGGTGTGGGAGACCGTTTGTTCGAAAAAGCCCAATAGTTTTAGGACAGGTGTGGGAGACCGTTTGTTAGAAAAACCCAATAGTTTTAGGACAGGTGCGGGAGACCGTTTGTTAGAAAAAGCCCGTCTAGTCATCGTATCGTCGTTTGGGAAGGTTCATTTGTAAATATCGTTAATCTCGCAGTTATTCTCCGCTTCGTAAGATAATAAGTTAATTATAGAGTGTGTGAGTGAGCGCTTAAATTGTTAAATTTGTTATTTTATTGTTAATAAACTGATCAGATTGTAAATTAATTCTTTATTATTCAACAGCACCTTTCTCCTCTCTCTCTACCCTAAGATAAGGAATTCTCAGCTCTGGACCTGTTCCAGGAACCGTGATTAGAAATCCTGGTGGCGCCCTGATCATTATTGTTGTTGTTAATTTAGTTAGTTTATTTATAAAATTGATTAGGGGCTAACCTGAGCAGGTAAAACTGTTACAATTTATAGGATAAAAACTACAGCGCCACTCAAATAAGTATGTCGAATATGTGACTTTTTTTTTTGATCTAAAATCGGCGTGTTGCTTTCTTCGAAGTTAATGAATGTTTTCACTTCACTTAAATGCTCGTGATATATTATTGTGTCGTTCATGTACATTATAATTATTTTCAACCAATCACGTTACAAATAGTTTGCAACACATATTTTTTATGAATTTAATGTAAATTTTATTATAGAATCCATAATGACAAGGTCGAAACTTGCCATCATATCCAGGAGCTCATTTCCTCGCGTGTCATTATATTCCCTTCCCCAATCGATGGACTTAGTGTTAAAGTCACCACCTATCACTATTTTTCCTTCAAGATGGCGGACCACTCGTTCGAGGTTGTTGACCTTCTTTCGGGAATCCGCAATAGGCTGGCTAGGGGTGAAATAACACGACACGAAGGTAACTGCTGATGTCTTAACCCACGCAATGCCATCCCCCGATCCACTGTCACGCACAGAAAGGCGACTTTGCTCCGGATCCAAATTGCCGCTGTGCCTGTAGGGTCATAGTGCCAATTTAATCATGACCCAGAGTGATATTGTTCCGAGATCAGAAGAATATTAACTCCGTAGTCACGATTTCTCGCGTAAAGAAAATCAAGGGCTAGTTTGCATTGTTGTAGATTGACCTGCAGCACCTTAGCCATTGTTCTTTAGGAGTACCTCCCGATACGACGTACACCACGCCGAACCCGTCACGTAATCCGAGGATCGCCCGTTCCCGACCGTTGCACAGAGATGGCAGCGCGGGGGCTTGGTACAGATCTTTCACTGGTGACGTTCTTCACCACACCGCCACCAGCAGTCACTCCAGTCCTCCCCTGCCCTGCACGAGCCCGCTAAGTGGCCCAGTCCATGTCATCGGTAGCACCGATCGAGTCGCTCCCAACGACGGATTCGGCAAATCAGCTAGCCGATTTTGACCTTTCCCAAAGTCTCCAAGGTCGCAGCATCCCCAAGTACAGCCTCGATGAAAGCGCGGACGGCTTCCCATCTATTGGGTTTCGTAATAGACACGTTGAGTCCGTCCGCAGTCCCATCGGTAGCTTTTCTCAAAGCCTCCCACGGGAAAAACGGATTAGATCTGGCCATATATAATCAGATCTGGCCAGATCTTTAATTTGTCTCTATCTGACGAGATCTGGCCAGATACCATCAGATCTGACCAGATCTGGTCAGATCTTTAAATTACCCAGGTAAAAAAGATTCTACATAATTATATATACTCATACAAGAGCGGCAGAATGGCCGAGCGGGCTAAGTCATTATATCGTTAGTTCGTTCGTACATGATGCCGTGAGACGAGGGTTCGAGCCCCGACGGTTATTAGAATAGTTCCAAACCAACCATCGGGGGTCGCTCCGGTAGACGACTTGTACTGGACTGGGTTTTCTCTGTGGTTTCCCCATCGCCACTATTCCAACAAGCCATTCGAAAGAGGTTAGGAATAGGGTGAATACAGTACAGGAAGCACAAGTCGGTCCACAGCCGCAAGAGATACGCAGTAATTATAAAAAATTTGAAAGAGTAGGTGTGATATCTATGTGCGAAAAATAGAAAGGCAGAAACTTGAACGCAGTGAAATTTGATGAACGCAGTGAAAAATTTGAAAGAAAAAATTCGAACGCAGTTAAATAGAAACAGAAATAGAAAGAGTGCAATTGTGATGAAAAAATTGTAAAAGGCAGTTCTTACTGCTGTACAATGCAACAAATCTATCTATCTATATATACTCATACATAATTATATACGGAAAATGGCCCTATATAATTATATAGAATTATTTCCAAAAAAAAAAAAAAAAAAAAAATCGGCGCGCGCGGGAACCGAACTTGGAACCCAATATTTGAGAGACTAATTCGTTACTGGTTTACCTACGAGGCTGACTTGAAGAGTAAGTGGATAGAGTTTGTAATAACTACAAGTAATATGAATCTTGTCCATGATCGATGCGTAATGAACAAAGTTTTTTATCAAATTTGCAAATCATTAATTATCAATATACGCTGATAGAAAGATTTATTAACTATTAACAAATTAATTTATTCGAAGACAATTATTTAATTTATTCAATTCTAATAAATATTTTTTAACATTCATAAAATATTTATTTAGGAGGAAAGTATTTTTAGTAAAATAGTTTATAAGTACTTATAAATATTTAACAAACATAGTTATATCTGGCCAGATATAATAAAATCTTTTCATGTCTGATGTATTTTTCAATCCAGATATCGTTATATCTGTTTAGATCTAATCAGATATGACTAGATCTGATCATGTCTGATGAATTTTTCAGCTCAGATATAGTTATATCTGTTTAGATCTGATCAGATATGACTAGATCTGATTATGTCTTCAATCCCATATCTGATCAGATCTAAACCTTTTTCCCCGGACCTTGACCTCTTCAACCGTCGTAGCGACGTCCAGATCGTCTACTTCTACCGTGGCAGTAGAGACGAGATGGCGCACCTCTACGCTTCCTCCGGCTACCTCAGTGATCCTCTGACCGAGTGTCGTGCGATCCTTGATAGATCCCTCGAACTCAATAAGATGTCCACCTTTTCTGGTAGTCCTCCTAGTCTTAATTCCTAAGCCCAATTCCTCCGGATAAAGTCCTGAGCGCAGAACTTTTAAAACTTCATCAGAAGATTGGGACTTACCTGGATTAATCAGCACTGCCTCCGGTCGTTGCTTCCTCCTTAGCCTCCGGTCTCCTTTGGCTGCTATTGTCGGCTTCGTCCCTGGTCCTGGTCCCGTAGTACTTGTCCCTGGTCATGTTGGCTCCACTGTCACTGCCTGGTCTACCGGTCCTTTCTCTTTCTGTTTCTCCCTCTTCTTTATCTTTTTCTTCTTATTTTCCACCAGTTGAAACGGTTCCGGTGGCTTCTTCTGGTTTTCGACTTCCATCTCTTCTTGTGCTACAGCATCAATTTTGGCGACGTTTCCAGTGCGCTGTCTTTTCCCTCTTACAGTGGCTACTGTGAAACTGCCGTTCGTCTGCTTCAGCACATCTTTTTTTAGTCCTTCTGGTGGACTCATCGCCGGTCTTTTTTTATTTTCCGCGAGCAGCGTCTATGCTGCTACTACCTGAGGGGCCTGACGTTGGTTCCCCAGATCTTCGAGCAGTCACTGCCTTTCCTTATTCTCCTTTTGGGACAGCTCTCGTTGAGCTATCTTCCAAGACTTTCGGTTGATGAGGCTCTCTAGGAGAAGCCTCTGAGCCTCCCTCACACCCTTGGTGACCTCGGTTGGTACCGTCCTCTTAACTCGGATGGTCTGGAGTGTCTCGATAAAAAAATCCTCAAGTTCCTCCAGCAACTTGTCCTCCGTTCCAATTGCTTCGTCCCTCTTATCGAGGAGTGAATATATCTCCTTTTCGTTACTCCCAGTAGCTGTACCAGACAAAGCAGCCTTGGGGTTCACCTCTTTGTCCAAACGGTCGCTGAATGACGACGACAAGCAGCCCGTTTGAGCACTGCTAGCCACCGGTACTGGGGTATCCCTCCTCTGCACCGTAGACGATAAGGTCGTTGAATTCGACATTCCCATCATTTTTGAATGCTGTAACCCTAGCGACGGGGCCCTATAACAGGGTGTTACCATCCGGAGCCAGATGGACCCTGGTTTTTCAACGAGGTTGTTACTCCCCCGACTTCTCCTTACTCCTCCCGAAGGACGAGGCCTCGGGCTTGCCACCGGTATAGCGGAGTTAGTAGTAGTAGTAGTAGTAGTAGTAGTAGTAGTAGTAGTAGTAGTAGTGGTAGTAGTAGTAGTAGTTGTAGTAGTAGATATATATATATATTTGTATAGATCGGGCAGCTCAAATGGTAGAGTATTCTGTTGTGTGAATTTGGAACGCTTCACGTAATAATAACTGTAACTCCTATTCTTTCCCGCTTCACAGCATTATTTAATTTGTAAAAAAATCTTACCGTAAGATGGACGGTGTGGCTTAATGTGTATAGAATAAGCGAAGGAGAAATTTAGTATAGACTGAGTAGCTGAAATGGTAGAGTAGTCGAGATGTCTTCGGACGGTTCTGGGTTCAAATCCTAGTCCAAGCTATCTGAAATTTTCTCTCGCATATTCTATAAACTCACATCCAAAAGATCCTCCCCACATTCTTTCCTCAATCCTTTCCTACCAAGTATCCTGTTACGTGAATGTGGAACGCTTCGCGTAATAATAACCGTAACTCCTATTCTTTCCCGCTTCACAGAATCATTTAATTTGTAAAAATGCTTACCGTAAGATGGACGGGGTGGCTTAATGTATAAAGAATAAGCAAAAGAGAAATTTAGAATAGATCGGGTAGCTGGAATGGTAGAGTAGCCGATGTGTCTTCGGAAGATTCGGGGTTTGAATCCCCGTTCCACATTTTTACAAATTAAATAATGCTGTAAAGCAGGAAAGAATAGGAGTTACGGTTATTATTACGCGAAGCGTTCCACATTCACGTAACAGGATACTTGGTAGGAAAGGATTGAGGAAAGAATGTGGGGAGGATCTTTTGGATGTGAGTTTATAGAATATGCGAGAGAAAATTTCAGATAGCTTGGACTAGGATTTGAACCCAGAACCGTCCGAAGACATCTCGACTACTCTACCATTTCAGCTACTCAGTCTATACTAAATTTCTCCTTCGCTTATTCTATACACATTAAGCCACACCGTCCATCTTACGGTAAGATTTTTTTACAAATTAAATAATGCTGTGAAGCGGGAAAGAATAGGAGTTACAGTTATTATTACGTGAAGCGTTCCAAATTCACACAACAGAATACTCTACCATTTGAGCTGCCCGATCTATACAAATATATATATATATGCCACGAGCTGCGTCGGCTAGCAACACTCGCTAGCAACACCCACTAGCTGCGAAACACTCACCCAATCAAGATCTACATATTAGTAAGTACAAACAGGCCAAAAAGAACCTGAATTAAGCTATCAAAGCAAGCAAAGTGAAATTGTAGCAAGAGATCTCTAACGAACTTGATAAGAATTTCTGGGGTACAGCCTACCAAATGGTCGCCTAGTGACTTCAAAAGGCTTCAGCAGAAGCAGTGAAACACCTATGACAACCAAGGAACTACAGGATGCGGCGAAGACTCTCAAGACAGGAAAGGCAGCTGGCCCTGATGGTGTCTCGGCATCGGTGATCCAGATTGTAGCCTTGGAATACCCAGATATACTTTTGAACGCTTACAACGCATGCCTGGCAACCGGCACGTTACCAACGGCCTGGAAGCGGCAGAGATTGGTTCCGTTTGACAAAGGCAAGGGTAGCCCTGTAACACCCTCGTCGTTCAGACCACTCTGCAAGCTGGACATTGCTGGGAAACTGCTCGAGAAGCTAATTCAGGGAAGAATACGCAACGACATCGAGCTGGAGGTTTTGCCGCAAACTAACATGGCTTCTGGATAGGATGATCGACAGTCGGCGCGATCACAAAAGTCGTAGAGACAGTGACTGAAGCATTTTCTGGTAGACTTAAAACCCGCTAGGTGTGTCTCATCCTCACACTAGACATCAAAAACGCCTCCAACAGCGCAAGCTGGGGTGACATTGTAGATGCTTTGGAGCACAAATTTGACGCGAAGCCGGAAAATTTGGCACTTGTCGACGACTATCTTAATAAAAGAACACTGATAACAGAAACGACGGAAGGCCTGTGTGACATACGTAGTTCGCAACTTGCTTCGAATATTTTGCGAAAATTTTGTCTAGAAAATTATTAATAATTAGTTTGAATCCTTAGTTCATAACTCATCATACCCGTGAATTCTGTGAAAGAGAAATCTGGTCTAGCTTTCATACGATTCGATGACACTCTTTCTAATTTCCGGACCTCTATTTTTTTTTTAATACCTTTCAAATTTTTAACGACTTTGTATACTCAAAACGGTGAAAGTATCATCATATTTTCTTTTCCGAATTGTAGAATCAAGGTAAATTTCGAAAACTACTTATGAAAATATCCTAATTCCCAAGAATTAGAAAACGCGACGACACTCAAACAAATAGTAGAAGATCCGAATCTAAATCGACCTTCACCGAGTTGATAATTGAATCAAACTTATTTTATCATAAATTTCGTATATTAGAGAATATATAAAAAATGGGTTGACAGCGAAAATCCTGGACAGAATATTTTTAATTAATTTTTGAAAAATGATTGTTTATAAAATGTTGCATGATGATGATAATAATAAAATTTTATACTGGACTGAAAGTATGAAATACATAGAATGTGCAGTCGTAGGGTTGACTATTATTTACCTGGACGAACTACTGGGTTGACAGGTGTAAACAGGTATGTCAATACTAGTTACTTTCACTGAACGTGATAATAGAAAAAAATTTATATCAGCATAAGCGCTGTTTAATTCTGAACACAATGATATAGGGTTGACTGCAAAAAACTTGGTCCTAATAGGGGTTGTCGAATTTTAAAGATTTAAATTTCAACGCGTTCGGAAATGAGTGACAGAGAGATCCGAGGTAAGTATACCGAGTGATAATAACGGACCGAACATTGTTGTTATGTCTGGTAGGATCGTGAATATAAGAAAGGATCCTATCAGACACAACAGCAATGTTCGGTCCTTTATTATCACACGGTATACTTACCTCGGATCTCTCTGTCACTCATTTCCGAACGCGTTGAAGTTTAAATCTTTAAAATTCGACAACCTCTATTAGGACCAAGTTTTTTGCAGTCAACCCTATATCATTGTGTTCAGAATTAAACAGCGCTTATGCTGATATAAATTTTTTTCTATTA
This sequence comes from Cotesia vestalis, assembly GCA_000956155.1. NCBI lineage: Eukaryota > Metazoa > Arthropoda > Insecta > Hymenoptera > Braconidae > Cotesia > Cotesia vestalis. The sequence continues at coordinate 3,172 of JZSA01006409.1, read as the reverse complement.
TCACGTTCAGTGAAAGTAACTAGTATTGACATACCTGTTTACACCTGTCAACCCAGTAGTTCGTCCAGGTAAATAATAGTCAACCCTACGACTGCACATTCTATGTGTTTCATACTTTCAGTCCAGTATAAAATTTTATTATTATCATCATCATGCAACATTTTATAAACAATCATTTTTCAAAAATTAATTAAAAATATTCTGTCCAGGATTTTCGCTGTCAACCCATTTTTTATATATTCTCTAATATACGAAATTTATGATAAAATAAGTTTGATTCAATTATCAACTCAGTGAAGGTCGATTTAGATTCGGATCTTAGACTAAAATGCCCTTCACTACCTTTCTTTGATTTTGAATAATTTACCTATGAATCTCATGCAATCACCGATGCTACTAACTATTCTCTAGCAGTTCGACTTCAAACAGGATATAACTGGTTAGCTCCGCGTCGATCGGCTCCGGGCATAAAATTCTTCGAAAGCACAAAGTACTCTGTGATACACGAGTTAGTGCCTTGCTCGTGGTTAGGTTACATTTTGTAGCACTAACGGAGTACACCCATTCGATATTTGTCATAATTACATTCTCATTTTCTTTCTTTCATTATCTACCCCCGTTGAGCGTAGATTTTTTCGCGAGAATCGTAAAGTATATTATTTATCGCCGAAGAGCGTCGATAAATTTTAAGTATTTTCACGGCGTAAAGTCGCGAAGTTTTAAAACAGTAATTTCCTCAGAAGCGGTGATAGTGTTCAAAATTCATTATCAATTGCTTAATTTCTCCGTTATACACGAGATAGGGTAATTCGATATTAAAAATATCCATATGTTCAGTGAACAGGCCCACTCAGTGAGCAATACGTCACTGTGGGCTCCCCGATTTAAGAGCCGCACCTGACAAGCGCTCGTTCCCGCAAAATTCACCCCGCTTGCGCAAACCGACTACTCAATCACGCCACATGTATCGAATTTTACTATTGGCTATCGATGTCGACATCAAAAGAACGAATTTATTGATTGGCTGATCGCTCCGCTGACATGCGCAGTCAGCCTTCTTCCCGAAGCTGACGAGAAAGAAGACGCATTATTATCATGATCTTTTCGCAACCACGCTTTTTAGTAGTCGCATTGCCATTTTTCTAATTGCTTTTCGCTAGTGCTAAATTTCCGCTTGTTTCTGCTAAATCAATAATTAAGTTTGCTTAACAAATTGTGCTTAATTTATTTTAAGTCTGTTTCAGATAAATTGTGTTATTTTGTGCGCTTATTTCACCGCCTTTACTGTGCAAGCTGAGTGTTCAACCTCGTGTCTACCGGCTTCGCTTTTGCTAACCACGCTGTTACTTATAAATCCGCTTTTTTCATAACAATCCGCTATTGAATATATTAAATATTTAGTGTAATTATTGTTAATAAATCTCTAGTCTTATTTTTGATAATTCATTTCGCATTTTAATTGAGATAACCAGACCGAAACCTGATCCTTAGTTTTTCCGCTCTTACAGCATTTTACACCATAGAAGGTGAAAAAGGCTCATAAATTTGAGCCTCTCTATTCAAGAGCAGACTTCCAGGGTAAACCTTAAAGACTATTTACTTTTAAGACATTATTTCTTAACTTATCTTCTACCTAATGCTTGTGACTTTTTTTTTGTTATCTACATCTTTATTAACCGTTTATAATTAGTAATTCCAAACTTGTAACACACTCACTTGTTTTTCTCAATAAATTCGAACGAATAAACACCGAAATTCTTTTGTTTTTACTTATAGAATAAAATAAGATCTCTTTCATAAATGGGATTACGACTAAGCAATAGAATAGGTTACTCGTGACCGAAGTCAGCAGGGATCCATCATCCTTACTCTCTCTAAGTTAACACTTAGAGATAACGTTCGAGCTGGTGTACCGCTCCACACTCCAACGAAAGTTTTAATTTAGCTCCCGAACGGACAACGTAATAACGATCGGACATTTGAGATTCTTATTTTCATAATCGTTGCGCCCATCACTTACTCCATTCGTGACTCCTACAAGAATATGACATAACATCTGGCGAGCCGCAAGGTTCAATCATGGGGTCTGACCTATGGAACGCGAACTATGACTTACTCCTAGAAATGACGTTGCTAAAACAAGTGGAACTCACGGGCTTCGCGGACGACGTCGCAGCTACCATAGTAGTAGACAGTGCAGAGGAGGCAGAACTACTTGTTAGAGAAACCATTGACGCCATCGAAAATTGGATTGAGAAACACAACCTGAAACTCGTCAAGCAGAGAACCGAGATTGTCGTCTTAACTCGACAAAAGTGGTTCTCAAGACCTTTCGTCGTCGACATGGGTGGGACAACATTGACATCTACAAGGGCACTGGGTTATTTAGGAGTTGTCATCGACGAGAAGCTGTCTTTCCGAGAACACTTCACAAACGCTTGCACGAAAGCTAACAATACAGTATCCAGCCTGTCGAGAATCCTGACCAACACAGTGGGGCCACGAACCAAAAACAAGAGGATGCTTCTAGAAGTAGTCCACTCTATATTACTCTGCGGAGCGGAGATAAAAGTGGATATCCTCAAACAGGAGAAGTACCGACGAAAGATAGCGGCAGTGCAACGACGAGGAGCGCTCAGAGTCACCTTTGCCCTCCACTCGGTTTCAGAAGCAGCCGTATTGTTCCTAGCAGGTGCCGCGTTTATTGATTTATTAGCACTCGAGAGGGCGAGAATCTACAACGCCAAAACAAATGGTGACAACTCTAAGGAGGCAAGAGCCAAAATAAAGACGGAAACACTACATTTTTGGCAGGACTGATGGACAACCGGGAAAACAAGGAGATGGATGGCACGCCTGATTCCATACACAAACGTCTGGCTTTCTCGGAAGCATGGAGAAACGGACTTCTTTTTGACCCAGCTATTAACGGGGCATGGACAGTTTAACGCCTATCTTTTCAAGATGGGTTCACATTGCACGCCAACGTGCAAATACTGGCCAGTTAAAATTGATGACGCTGAACACAAGTTTTTCGCGTTCAATCGGTGGAAGGACAATAAAAGCAGCTCCGAAGAAACTATTGGCTCTACGCGCTCTCCCGAGAGCTAAATAACATGCATTTTCAGAAAAGAAGATCCGCAGAAAGAGACCAGTAACCAGGAGTAGGCGT
>JZSA01006406.1:0-10333 GCA_000956155.1 Cotesia vestalis | reverse complement strand
TGAAATCTACTTCCATTTCGGCTGCCGAATGGCACTTTTTTTTTGATCAATTTGTCTATACTTTCATCTTCATTCCCAATGCCTTTTTTTTATTATATTATTTTACAATTTACATTGTAATTATTATTATTATTATTATTATTAATATTTATGATTAAAATTAGCTGTTTGTGAAATCTACTTCCATTTCGGCTGCCGAATGGCCCTTCTTAATTTTTAAACCGCAATAAGTCTTGAATGAATCAAATAATCTTCACGCGGTTGGCAGCTTTCAATGCAGTTGTTTCTGTCTCGTTGAAAATTTTTGAGCTTAAATTATTTAAACAAAGCATTTCAGAGTAACTCTGAAAAAAAATTTTTTCGGTTATCTTTTGTTCACGATATCTCTCGAACGAATCGAACGATTTTGACCAGCTTTGCAGCAATCGACGTGGTTTTTTTATGATAAAAGCTGATTTTTTTTACTTGATCCGTATAACTGTTTGAAAATTATTCTAAAAAATGTCGGAGTTACATTAAAAAATCACTTGTTTCCAAATATTTCGTCGACAATATCTCGCGAACCAATCAACCGATTCTCATGTTCTTGGCAGAGAACAACGCAGTTTTTTGAGTTCTTATAATTATTTTATGACATCAAAAACGATCCGGAATGATATGTCGAAGTTGTGTCAAAAATACCCTTTTTTCGGTTTTCTCTTGTTCACGATATCCCCTGAACAAATCACCTGATTCTGACCGGATTAACCGCAATCGACGTGGTTTTTTAAGCTTAAGGGCGGGATGGTTTTTGGAATTGATCGATAGAGCCGTTTGAGAGTTATTCCAAAAAAATTACTTTCAAAAAATTTGTTTCCTTGATTTTTTTTGAGATTTTTCAAAATTTCTCAAAATCTATCCTTCCGAATCGGTTCAAAACTACAGGACATCTAAGTGTAAAGAAATTCTGTAGAACGCCGTTAAGTGGGTACCTATCGGTTAAGTCGTTCAAAAGTTATAAGCGTGTCACACACACACACACACACACACACACACACACACACACTCACGCGCGCGCGCGGGCGAACGCACACGTACACACATACACATACATACATACATACTATAACGAGAATTTTTGAAGTCGATCCAGGTGTTCGATCGTTACAGTGTTCCCCGTTTACAGATCTTGACGTTAGACGCCAATTCATAGTCCGAATTTTCAACTTATAACCGAAATTTTCTTGGGGTTCTACGGGAACTTACTTCTTACTAAAATTCTAAATTATACTTCGGTATCTTTCCAATTTTCGGTTTCTGGTCTCAATAAAAATAGGGCGCCAGGTAATTTTTAATCACTGGGATAACCAAACCAAAAAAAACGTAATCAGATAATTTTTATTCGCTAAGAATTATCAAACTAGCCAATAAACGTAAACGTAATCGAAAACAACAAAACTTAACTAAGTATAGACCAAATAACCAACAACGAGATACCTCGGGGTTGCTCAGTGTGCTGGTTCGTGGAGAGAGGGTGTGATTCGAGTAGAGAGTGGATCCATGATTGCAATGATTCTATTCGCAACACCAAAAATTTATGCTTAACAAAATCCTTATTTATTTAACCAAAAAACTTTATCTTAAATAACAAACGTGAACATAACCACGACAAAATTATCGGAACGGTACAACTAACAATAGGAAACGCTATAGTCATGTTACAGACCCTTACTCTTATAAGATTAAACAAATAAATAAATAAATCTTAACATAATAATCTCAAATAAATAAATGAATCCAAACAACTTGAACAATATTCTCAAATAAATCTGTCAACGTACTGGTAATTTCAACGCGAAATCGGTTGAATGGGGTGCTGACTTCTCTGACACTAGAGGCAACGAAGTAGCAGACTTTGCTGCAAGACTCGAACTCATAGTGCTAAACACTGGAAAGACTACGACTTTTATAAGACTAGGAAATCGGGAATCTATCCTCGATATCAGGTTGGCGACGCCAAGAATCGCAAACATGATCGAGGAGTGGACAGTATCAGAGGAATACAGTGGCAGTGATCACTAACATGTGACATTCAGCATTCGATTAGCACCTGTTCCGGTACTGCGTCGTGATTATCGACCACAGAAATATAATGCCAGGAAGCTCGATTTAGAGGCACTACGAACTTCTCTAATATGAAGCTTGTCACGTTTTCAGAACAACCTGATTCCAAATACTCGTTTCGAGACAGAAAGATTAGTGTCAAACGCGATGGAATCGGTTGGTTCTGCTAGACAAAGGCAAAGGTAGATCTGTAACACCCTCGTCGTTCAGACCACTCTGCAAGTTGGACATTGCTGGGAAACTGCTCGAGAAGCTTATACAGGGAAGAATACGCAACGACATCGATCGTGCTGGAAGTTTTGTCTCAAACCGACATGGCTTCTAGAAAGGACGATCGACAGTCTGCGCGATCCAAAAAGTCATAGAGGCAATGAGTAAAGCATGGTCTTGTAACCTTAAAGCCCGCTAGGTGTGTTTCATCCTCAGACTAGATATCAAAAACGCCTCCAACAGCGCAAACTGGGCGACATTGTAGATGCTTTGGAGCACAAATTTGACGCGGAGCCGGAAAGTTTGGCAATAGTCGATGACTATCTCAACAAAAGAACTCTGATGGCAGAAACGACGGAAGGCCTACAAGAATATGACATAACGTCTGGCGTGCCGCAAGGTTCAATCATGGGGCCTGACTTATGGAACGCAAACTATAACAAACTCCTAGAAATTGCGTTGCCGAAACAAGTGGAACTCACGGGCTTCGCGGATGATGTCGCGGCTACGATAGTAGAAGACAGTGTCGAGGAGGCAGAACTACTTCTTTGAGTAACCATTGACGCCGTCGAAAATTGGCTTGAGAATCACTACCTGAAACTCACCAAGCAGAAAACTGAGATCGTCGTCTTGACTCGACAAAAGTGGTTTCCAAAATCTTTCGTCGTCAACATGCGTGAGACAACATTGACAGTGACAAGGACACTGAGTTATTTAGTAGTTGTGATCCACGAGAGGCTGTCTTTCGAGAACACCTCGAAAACGGTTGCACAAAAGCTAACAAGACAGTATCCAACCTGTCGAGAATCATGGCCAACACAGTGGGGCCACGAATCAGAAAAAGAAGGGTTCTTCCAGAAGTAGTCCACTCTATTTTACTCTACGGAGCGAAGATATGGGCGGATATCCTCAAACAGAAGATGCACCGACGAAAGATAGCGGCAGTGCAACGACGAGGAGCGCTCAGAGTCACCTGTGCCTACCGCACGGCTTTAGAAGCAGCCGTATTGGTCATAGCAGGTGCCGCGCCGATCGATTTACTAGCATTTGAAAGAACGAAAATCTACAATGTTAAAACAAATGGTGAAAACTCTAAAGAGGCAGGAGCCAAGATAAAGACGGAAACACTAAATAAGTGGCAGGACCGATGGACATCCAGGGGACAGGCAGATGGACGGCACGCCTGATTCCGGACATAAACGTCTGCCTTTTTCGGAAGCATGGAGAAACGGACTCCCTTTTGACCCAGCTGTAAACGGGACATGGACATTTTAACGCCTATCTTTTCAAGATAAGTTTGCACAACACGCCAACGTGCAAATACTGCCCAAACGAAATTGACAACGCTGAACACACGTTTTTCGAGTTTGATCGGTAGTAGGACAACAAAAGCAGCTCCGAAGAAAACTATTAGCTCTACGCTCTATTCCGAGAGCTTGATAGCCTGCATGCTCAGAAAAGAAGATAGCTGGGCAGCTGTTGCAGCATACGCGCAGCACCTTCTAAAAGAAAAATCCGCAGAAAGGAACCAGTAACCAGGAGTAGGCGTCGTAAGACGCAACATGGACTGGATTGAAGTAATGCTCACACGGTTTCGATTCAGTCATCTCCATACCATCCACGAGGGCAGAGAGAGGAGTTTTTTTTTAGTGGGTAAGAATCCCACACAACCGACCATCATCTTTCAATGATAGCAGTGTCTTTGGAAGATTTTCTTCGATCCTCTTTAAAAAAAAAAAAAAAGCGACAACATCGCGGGGGTCATCAGGGAAGCTCTCGGTGACCTTATAACCTCGAGATCTGCTAAAAATTTAATTTTTGCAGTACGGGATGAAAACAATAACTTCCCGATTGTTGAAAATCTTCGATTTTTGAAAATCGGGAAGTTATTGGTCTTACTCTGTTTTTCGAAAATCGAGTTATTAACGGATGTTGACGTTTTGAGGTCCAAGGAAGCTTTCCCGAATATTTCCGTAATGATATCCGTATGTTCGTATGTATGAATATATTTATGTGTGAATGCGTGCGCGCGCGCGCGCGTGTGTGTGTGTGTGTATGTTTGTGTGTGTGTTTTTTTTAATTTTTTTTTTATTTTTATAGAGAAGTGAAAGAAAAATCTTCCAAAGACACTGCTATCATTGAAAGATGATGGTCGGTTGTGTGGGATTCTTACCCACTAAAAAAAAACTCCTCTCTCTGCCCTCGTGGATGGTATGGAGATGACTGAATCGAAACCGTGTGAGCATTACTTCAATCCAGTCCATGTTGCGTCTTACGACGCCTACTCCTGGTTACTGGTTCCTTTCTGCGGATTTTTCTTTTAGAAGGTGCTGCGCGTATGCTGCAACAGCTGCCCAGCTATCTTCTTTTCTGAGCATGCAGGCTATCAAGCTCTCGGAATAGAGCGTAGAGCTAATAGTTTTCTTCGGAGCTGCTTTTGTTGTCCTACTACCGATCAAACTCGAAAAACGTGTGTTCAGCGTTGTCAATTTCGTTTGGGCAGTATTTGCACGTTGGCGTGTTGTGCAAACTTATCTTGAAAAGATAGGCGTTAAAATGTCCATGTCCCGTTTACAGCTGGGTCAAAAGGGAGTCCGTTTCTCCATGCTTCCGAAAAAGGCAGACGTTTATGTCCGGAATCAGGCGTGCCGTCCATCTGCCTGTCCCCTGGATGTCCATCGGTCCTGCCACTTATTTAGTGTTTCCGTCTTTATCTTGGCTCCTGCCTCTTTAGAGTTTTCACCATTTGTTTTAACATTGTAGATTTTCGTTCTTTCAAATGCTAGTAAATCGATCGGCGCGGCACCTGCTATGACCAATACGGCTGCTTCTAAAGCCGTGCGGTAGGCACAGGTGAATCTAAGCGGCCCTCGTCATTGCACTACCGATATTTTTCGTCGGTACGTCTTCTGTTTAAGGATATCCGCCCATATCTTCGCTCCGTAGAGTAAAATAGAGTGGACTACTTCTGGAAGAACCCTTCTTTTTCTGATTCGTGGCCCCACTGTGTTGGCCATGATTCTCGACAGGTTGGATACTGTCTTGTTAGCTTTTGTGCAACCGTTTTCGAGGTGTTCTCGAAAGACAGCCTCTCGTGGATCACAACTACTAAATAACTCAGTGTCCTTGTCACTGTCAATGTTGTCTCACGCATGTTGACGACGAAAGATTTTGGAAACCACTTTTGTCGAGTCAAGACGACGATCTCAGTTTTCTGCTTGGTGAGTTTCAGGTAGTGATTCTCAAGCCAATTTTCGACGGCGTCAATGGTTACTCAAAGAAGTAGTTCTGCCTCCTCGACACTGTCTTCTACTATCGTAGCCGCGACATCATCCGCGAAGCCCGTGAGTTCCACTTGTTTCGGCAACGCAATTTCTAGGAGTTTGTTATAGTTTGCGTTCCATAAGTCAGGCCCCATGATTGAACCTTGCGGCACGCCAGACGTTATGTCATATTCTTGTAGGCCTTCCGTCGTTTCTGCCATCAGAGTTCTTTTGTTGAGATAGTCATCGACTATTGCCAAACTTTCCGGCTCCGCGTCAAATTTGTGCTCCAAAGCATCTACAATGTCGCCCAGTTTGCGCTGTTGGAGGCGTTTTTGATATCTAGTCTGAGGATGAAACACACCTAGCGGGCTTTAAGGTTACAAGACCATGCTTTACTCATTGCCTCTATGACTTTTTGGATCGCGCAGACTGTCGATCGTCCTTTCTAGAAGCCATGTCGGTTTGAGACAAAACTTCCAGCACGATCGATGTCGTTGCGTATTCTTCCCTGTATAAGCTTCTCGAGCAGTTTTTAACATGGTTTTTGTGTGTGTTTATTCGATATTAGATCAACTTAAACACTTGGTTGAAAAGTCATCGGTTAAACTGTCGCCGGTCGAACTATCGTGTGGTTGAATTGTCATGGGTTGAATTGTCGCTCGGTTGAATTGTCACTCAGTTGAATTGTCGCTCGGTTGAAGTATCACCGGTTGAAATGTCGCGGTTGAACTGTCGCGGTTGAAATGTCCTCGGTTAACTAGTCGCGGCACCCTATGGGTTGGCGACAGTTTAACCGATGACTTTTCAACCAAGTGTTTAGGTTGATCTAATATCGAATAAACACACACAAAAACAATGTTAAAAGGACGCAACAAAATTACCCTCGTTTGAGTTGGTCTAATATCGAATAAACACACACAAAAACCATGTTAAAAGGGCGCAACACAATTACCCGCGTTTGAGTTGGTCTAATATCGAATAAACACACACAAAAACCATGTTAAAAGGGCGCAACACAATTACCCGCGTTTGAGTTGGTCTAATATCGAATAAACACACACAAAAACCATGTTAAAAGGGCGCAACACAATTACCCGCGTTTGAGTTGGTCTAATATCGAATAAACACACACAAAAACCATGTTAAAAAGGCGCATGTTAAAAGTTACGGAACCCAATTTAAACGAGAAAGGACTTGTCACTTTGTTGAAAAGTCATTGGTTGAATTGTCGTCGGTCGAACTATCATGTGGTTGAACTGTCGTTCGGGTAAAATGTCGTCGGTTGAATTTTCGTCGGTTGAAATGTCCTCGGTTGAACTGTTACAGAACCGTGTTGGCCATTATTCTTGCTAGGCTAGACACTATCTTACTGGCTTTCCTGCATGTACTGTCTAGGTGTTCGCGAAAAGATAGTTTCTCGTCTATTATTACTCCTAGATAGCGTAGCGCCCTTGTTGACGTCAGTGCTATTCCTCCCATGTCCACAGCAAATGGTTTTGGGAACCATTTCTGACGTGTCAGAACGACAATCTCGGTTTTGTGCTTAACGAATTTCAGGTAGTGTTTGTCAAGTCAAGTGTCGACGCCGTCAATGGTTTTCCTAACAAGTGTTTCGGCCTCTTCTATGCTGTCTACTACTATCGTAGCCGCAACGTCGTCTGCAAAGCCTATTAGTTCTACTTGCTTTGGCAACGGAATTTCTAGGAGCTCGTCACAGTCCGCGTTCTATAGATCGGGTCCTATTATTGAGGCTTGCGGTACGCCAGTTGTTATGGTGTATTCTTGTGGGCTTTCCATAGTTTCCGCTATGAGCTTTTTTCCATTAACGTAACTGTCGACTAATGCCAGATTCTCTGGCTCCGCATCAAATTTGTGCTCCAGTGCGCCTAAGATATACCCCCAATTTGCGCCGTTAAAGGCGTTGTTAACATCTAGTGTGAGGAGAAGACATACTTCACGAGCTTTGAAGCTACCAGACCATGCTAGCTTTGCTTTCTTTAGGACTTTCTCGATCGCTCCGACTGTAGAACGGCCATGTTGGTTGGTGGCAAAGCCTCCAGCTTATTAGATGTTGTTACGGAATCTCCCTTGCGTAAGCTTCTCGAGCAGTTTTTCAGTAATGTCCAGCATGCAGAGTGGTCTAAACGACGAAGGTGTTACGGGGGTTCCTTTACCTTTGTCTAAGAGAACCAATCTCTGCCGCTTCCAGACCACGGGAAACGTGCAAGTTGCCAAGCATGCATTGTAAGTTTTCAGGAGTATGTCTGGGAATTCCAGGGCTACAGCCCTGATCACCGACATCGGGATGCCATCAGGGCCAGGTGCCTTTCCCGTCTCGAGAGACTTTGCCGCGTCGTGCAGCTCTTTCGTTGTAAAAGGTGTTGATTTGCCATCTTTTCCGGAATGTGTTTTCTTCCACGGTGGGTGTTTAGGAAACAGCTCCGCTACAATGTTGTCCATTAAGGCAGGAGACTTCGGGGCTTCTGGTGAAGCTTTTCCAAGTCGTTTGGTGACAATTTTGTAGGCTTTACCCCAGATGTCCTTGTCAAGATCATTACAGATCTCTTTCCACAACATCGCTCTTCTTGCTTTGATGGCTCGGCTTAGCGTCTTCTTGGCCTGCTTGTACTCTTTTAAATACAAGTCCTGGCTTGAGGAGCGTTTCGCGGCTCTCGTTTTACGGCGACGTAGCTGATGGCATATTTTGCGGAGTTCTGCTTTGTCTGTTGACCACCAGTACGCCGGCCTGTGAAAACTCCGATTATTCGGCCGTGGCATTAAGGCGTCACATGCGGCAGCAATCTCCTTCATCGTATTTAGCGCTGCTTGTTCCGTCTCGCTGCAGGTATTCGGAGTCGGGTTATTATGGAGAATAGACCAGTTTCGTGCAAGTGAAGCTTACGTTGAAATTTATGTTGTGAAACCGGAGGAGATATCAATCCAACATTGAATGTCACGAACTAGTGATCACTGCCGCTGTATTCTTCACATATAGTCCAGTCTTCGATCATGTTGGCAGTTCTTGGAGTCGCCAACGAAATATCGAGGATGAATTCGTGGTACCCTGGTCTTCTAGAGGTCGTGATGCTCCCGATTTTCAGCACTATGAGGTCGAGTCTAGCCGCAACGTCAGCGACCTCGTTTCCTGTGGTGTCGGAGAAAGCAGCGCTCCACTCAGCCGATTTAGCGTTAAAGTCGCCAGCTACGATGACTCTGCCGTCGAATTTAGTAATCGCATATGTTTGCCAGCTTCTGTCGGAAAACACTAATCCCTTCATTTGGTAAAAGGTAGACGCTCATGAAGTAGATTGTAGGGGTTTGTATCTAGATAAATCCTGCTCCACTTCCGCTGTTGTTGGCAGTGACGTTCTTTCTATTCACACTCCAGATTGTTGTCGTGTCAGTTTCGTCTGCGAACTATGTTCTATCTTGAAGGTTTAGATATTGTTCACAGATGAAGCAAACGTCGATCTCTTCAAAGATTCGCTGGCGAGTAAGTTCTACGCCAACGCACATCTATTCAGATTTCCTTGGAGGATGCGCATCATTTCTGCCCTCTCGTAGCTTTGACAAGTGCGGTACAAAATGCTGTACAAGCCCCGGTGCCAGAGATGTGACATAAGCCATCTTGAGCTCCTTTGTCTGGTGTACAGAGGAAGTATTTTCGCTTCTCCGTGCAGTCTGCAGATTTGTGGTTTTCTCCGCCACATTTATAATAGCACTTGCTTCCGTCTGGTCCCGTACAGTTTCTTGTTTAGTGCCCAAAACCAAGGCATTTAAAGCATCGGCTTACTTTCGCAACTTGGCGTACGCGACAGTTAACCCATCTGATCTTTATACGGGCCTTCTTAAGGATCTTGATCGCGCTAGCCTCGTCTATCTCGCAGAAGGCTGCCCGATTTTCTCATGGTGTTACTTTAGTCAAGTTAACCAGTTTGATCTCCAGGTTTGTCGTTAAGTCCCGCTTGAGAGCTTCCCGAACGTCAGTTTCAGTAGAATTTCTATCGAGGTCAAGAATCTCTATCGTCGTTAATGGTACCAGCGTTCTGACGGTGCCGATGTTTGCGGTAACTGGTAACGTGACCAATTTCCTGATTTCATGGTGGAATTTTCGTTTGTCCTTGATGAAATCAGCTAACTCTTCGATCTTGCTACCTAACTGCTCCATTGGCGATTGTTGGCCAGTGACGGTTGGTAGAGACTTGATCCTTTCTCGAAAACAATAAGCATTGACGGGAGCTATATGTCCTCCACTCTTTGCAGAAACATTGCTCGGCTGTCTGTTTTTTTCCATCTGGGCTGTGTTCGTGCTCCCTGTAACATTGCTAGCATTGCTAGACAGCAGAGCCATGGAGTCCAGTCCGCTGTTCAAACGGTCGCTTGATAACGACGAGTTTAGGCCCGTTTGCACGCCTTCCCTTGACGGTACTGGGGTATCCAACCCCTGTACTGTAAACCAAAATTGAAAGTTCTGTGACATTTCCATATTGTTGTTTGCTAGGTTTTGGTCCACCCCGAGTATTTTATTTCCTCGATACCTGATGTATCTGACGCGCAGACATGTCGGGCGTTCCCCTCTCCGCCACCTGGGGAGGCGCCCGATGCGGGACCAAGCAAGCCCGACACGGTGTGTGTGTGTGTGTGTGTGTGTGTGTATGTGTGTGTGGCAATATGTAAGTATGTAAACCTCCCATAACTTTTGATTGGTCCCACCGATTTTATCACAGTTAGTGCTATTCAAAAGGGCTTGTCCA
>JZSA01006402.1:0-21887 GCA_000956155.1 Cotesia vestalis | reverse complement strand
TTGTGTGTCGATATTATCGATCTCTATTTGTTTTTGTGTTTGGCTCGGTCTTTGTGAGTTTGAATCCTTCTGTGAATTTTGTGGAGTTATAGCGTTTATATTTTTATTTTTCGTAATATGATTTTCGGCTATTGTTGATAATTTTTTTTTTGTTTATGTAATCTTATTTGCATCTGAATTATCATTATTATTATTATTTTTGAGTGCTTTTAACGTTACCATTATGTCGGGTAATTTAATGTTTTTCCTCTTTGCAACTTTACTGCTAATTTGTTTATTTTGAATTTTCTTGAAAAGCGTCTGTATTTCCTTTGGTATATGTTTATGTGTGTGTGTGTGTATGTGTGCTTGTATTCTCTGATCCACACGTACATGTTTTGGGTTTACGTTGACGCGTTGACCTGCGTAATGGTGGAGGGTCATTAGACTTTACTGTTTGAACTATCTCTTTTCTATCGTCTTCATTAATGTCTATTTGTTTGTCTGTTATTTTATTTTCTGTCTGTGTACTAAGTGTTGGCGGTAATTGTTCAACAGATGGATCTACTGTCATTGGCTGCGTCGCGTTTGAAATTTCTTGTATGTCTTCCGTAGACATATTATTATTATTATTATTATTATTATTATTATTATTATTGTCAATAAGGACTTCAACTGTTATGTGTTGGGGGTGATCGCCACCTGCGTCTGAGGACCAAGGTATGGCGCCTCCCATATCTTCTAATTTACGATTAATTATTTTATTCGGTGTTCTTTGAGAAATTGGAATTGTTTCTATAGGAGACTCTGAACTTATATCATTTGAATTACTTGAATATATTTTAGACTTTATGATTTCTGATTCTTCAGTATTTGATTCGTCATCTGAAGTATCAATAATTCTAAACGTCGTTTTACTAATGCTTTTATTAATTCTTTTACGCGTACGATATATTGGAGACGGTGTAAAATCCGCGAACTTCTGTGTTCTCTTATATTGAAAAGGTATAAATCTATTTTTGAATTCATTATTTTTGATTTTTGTATGTATGTTTGGAGTAAATTGTGTAGATGTTGTCGGTATATTTGTGTTTTCTGTAGGTGGTAATGTAGGTTCTGTGATTTTTGTATTTTTGGATTTTTGTATTTGGGAATTTTGGAATAATAGATTTTGATTTTGTGAATTAATTTTATTTGAAGATCTATTTGAATCTTTATTTATGTATGATAAGTCGAAGTCAGTCATGTCTGATTCTTCGTCTGATAACATAGTCAGCGTACGTAGGTATGTCGTCTAGGTAAGAGAACTCTGATGGTAAACGAGCTTCTTTTCCGAATACTAGTTTATAAGGCGTAAATTTTGTACCTTCGTGTACACTAGTATTGTATGCTAGTGTCGCTTGTGGTAACCATCGGTCCCAATCGTTTTTAGTTGTATAATGTTTGATATAATCTGTTAGAACTTGATGACTTCTTTCTAAACCACCGTTTGCTTGTGGTCTAAACGCAGTTGTTTTTATTTGTTTAATTTTAAATATTTTTGCTAAACAAATCATAATTTTTCCTATAAAAGCTTGACCTTGATCGGTTGAAATGACTTTTGGACATCCGAATTTACAGATGAAATGTTCTACTAAAGCTTCTGCAATATCTTTAGCAGTCATTGTTACTAGTGGTATTGCGAAACAAAATTTTGAGAGGTCGTCCTGCATGGTTAAGATGTAAGAATAACCATTTGCTGATGTTTTATTCGGAACTACTATATCTAATGCTAATTTATCCCAAATTTGTGCTGATGTATCTGTAATTACCATCGGCTGTTTCGTTTTTATTCTTACTAATTTCTTTTTCTGACAACTTATGCATTTGCGTACAAAGTCTTCTACCTGGATTTTTATGTTATCCCAAAAATATCTCTGTCTAATTCTATTGTATGTCTTTGTCACTCCTTTATGACCTGCCATTGGAATTTCGTGATTTTCTAACATGATTTTATACCTATCTTCTACTGGAGGAATTATAATTAAATCTCTACAAATTGTAAATTTAATTTCTGTTCCTGTAAAAATTTTAGTGATAATACTTTTTATTTTAGACCAAACGGTTTCATTTAAGTTACTTCGACCTTGTGAAACTCTAATTGTTTTAATATTACTATTTAATAGATAAGTTTTTAAATTTTTGAAAGATTTTAAATAGTCTATCTCTGTCGGATTATCTTTGCCATTACTTTGTGTTACTAAAGCGATTACCTTTTTTCTAGAAGTACACATTTTAATTATATCACCCAATTTATATGTACTATTTGGCTTTAACTTATTTAAGTATCCTAATTCTATAAGTTTCTTTTCGATATCGCTATGTACTGTACCGTCTGCATTTATAAAACATAAATAACTATTTTTCTGCATTTCTAAATTATCTTTTGTTTCTAATATATTTTCGTTACTAAAATCGTCTGAAATATTCGAAAAATCTGAGACTGCTGAATTATCATCCGAATCATTATCATCTTCGGGCGAATCGTCATTATTGTCATCAGGCGAATCGTTGTTGTTGTCTATAGGTCAAGCATTATTATCGTCACTAGGTTGATCGTTATTGTCATCGCTAGATCGGTCATTGTCGCTGCCATTAGGTTCATCATTGTTAATTTCACCACCATATGCTACAAATTTATTTATATTCTTAGTCTCTTCTGTATTGGAATCTAACTGTTGTGAGTCCATTTGGTTATTACTATCATTATTTCGTTTGTTATCGTCGGACTCGTCTATGTATGAAGCGTTTACTGTCTGATGTGAATTAAACCGCTTTTCGCTTTGATCGGTGTTTCCACTTATCCTCCACACGAGAGGCTGCTGCTACTATTTTATCTTCACCTATTTTACCCTGAGAGAGAATTGCACCCACTGCGTAGTTAGATGCATCGGTCGTTAAAATAAAAGGTTTTGAAAAATCCGGATATTGCAGTATCGGAGCTGTACATAGTTTTTCGCGTAAAGTTTCAAAAACTTCCTGGTGTTCAGGAGTCCAGATAAATTTTGCGTTTTTACTTGTAAGGTCCGATAATGGCTTAGCTATTTTTGCAAAGTCCTTTATGAAACGCCGATAATAACCAGCAAGTCCGAGAAATTCTCTTACTTGTGTGGTACTAATAGGTTTTTTATATTCTTTAATTGCTCTAATTTTCTCGGGGTCAGGTTTGACACCGTCGGCAGAAATGAGATGACCTAAGTAAATGACTTCTTTTCTTAAAAATTCGCATTTATCGGGTTGAAAACTTAAATTGGCTTTACGTAACCAATCTGCTAATCTTTCGAATTTAACTGTATGTTCTTCAAGAGAACGAGCATAAATAACAATATCATCTAAATAAACAAATAAGTCTACTCCTTGTAAGCCACGTAAAACTAAATCCATTAATCTTTGAAAGGTTGCTGGTGCATTTTTAAGTCCAAATGGCATTCTGTTAAAGTGATAATGACCACGAGGAGTTGTAAATGCAGTTTTATGTTTATCATTTTCGTCTACTTTTATTTGACAAAAACCCGATTTTAAGTCAAAAATTGAAAAATAAATTAGGCCACCCAATTGATCAAGTATATCATTAATTAGAGGTCATAGGTATGCATCGCCAATAGTTTTCTCATTTAATTTACGATAGTCAATTACTAGTCTGTATAATCCATTAATCTTTGAAAGGTTGCTGGTGCATTTTTAAGTCCAAATGGCATTCTGTTAAAGTGATAATGACCACGAGGAGTTGTAAATGCAGTTTCATGTTTATCTTTTTCGTCTACTTTTATTTGATAAAAACCCGATTATAAGTCAAAAAATTAAAAAATAAATTGCGCCACCCAATTGATCAAGTATATCATTAATTAGAGCTAATGGGTATGCATCGCCAATAGTTTTCTCATTTAATTTACGATAGTCAATTACTAGTCTGTATTTTATTCTGCCTTGAGAGTCATTTTTCTTAGGTATGATAAATAAAGGTGAATTGTATGGAGAGGTAGATGGTTCGATAACATCTATTGACAGAAGTTCAGTAATTTGTCTTTCGATTTCCTCTCTGTGTGAAGGAGGGTGCCTATATTGTCTAGTGTTTACTGGAATATCGTCCTTAGTAGGTATGGTATGTGAAACTACGGATGTTGCCTGCAAATTTTCTCCCGGAATGCTAAAGAGGTCAGCATATTTTTCAACTAGTGAAATTATTTCTTTACGCTCTTCGTCATTCAAATGTTCTAAACGCAAGAGACTTAATACATTATCAACGCGATTTTCCTGGGCCCTGGTACTTTTATTATCTTGTTGATCTGTTTCATCTTGCGATAAGCAAGTGCTACCTTCTTCACTTGTTTCAAAAGGATACAAGGAGATTATTGGCACTTTAAGAAATTCACAGTAAGAATATTTTTTCATTAAATTGTTTTTATATTTAACTAATTAAATATTATTTTATTTTTTTTAGTTAATGATGAGCGTATGTGTTGGTCCGATAAAAGAGAAGAGTAGTGTTCAATAAATATTTATTCAATATTTTTATTTATAAATTATTCGATTTTTTTTTGTCATGACTAACTGGGCAAAATATCAAAAAAGATTTCAAGAGAGCTGGATGAAAGATCCCATGTTTTGTAGATGGTTACGACCAGTGAATGAAGATGGCAATAAAGCATTTTGTAAAATTTGTAAAAAAGAACTAAGAGCCCACAAAGCTGACCTCATCAGACACAAAAACTCCGAAAAGCACAAAAAAAATTCAAATGCAATCACTTTTCATTCCTCAATGAATCAGTTTTTTCCCACCGTAAATCCTGTCAACAAAAAAAAGTTAGTTACGAAATTCGAACTGCAATTAGCTGTCCATGTGGCTTGTCACTCGTCAATCCGAGTTATTGATCATTTGTCTGATCTACTAACAGATCATTGTAAATCATATGATGATAAAAATATGAAGCTAGATCAGTATTTACGGATTCATAGGACTAAGTGCACGGCACTATTGACTAAAGTTATTGCACCATCATTATTCAAGCAACAAATAAATGATATAAAAGATGTGCCATTTTCAATGATATTAGATGAGTCGACGGATGTTTCTTGCACAAAGCATCTTTGTATCTGCATTCGATATTTCAATTCCAGGAAAGGACGGATAGTATCGCAATATTTAGGATTAATACCTGTTGTTGAGACGAGTGCGAAAGATTTTTATAAACATTTAAATGATTTTTTCATTGAAAATAATTTGAATCTTCAGCAGTGTTTTGCTATTGCTACCGACGGTGGATCCAATCTTTGTGGGTGCAATAAATCTTTATACACGTTGATGAAGAAAGAAAGAGATGATCTCATGATCTTCAAATGCATTTGCCACTCTATTAATTTAGTATGTTCACACGCCTCTGAAGAACTACCATCAAATATTGATTACATGTTACGAGAAACTTTTAACTGGTTTAAAAGATCAGCATTACGCCGGAAAAAGTATTTGGATATTTATAACACAATAAGTGATGGAACTGATCCTTTACAATTAGTTCATCTTTCCACTACCCGATGGCTGGCAAGAGGGCAAGCTGTTGAACGAATATTGGACCAATGGGATGCATTAAAATTAAACTTCGATCTTGCTGCTACTGACCCGCATCAAGATCGTTATGTCGCCAAAGAACTTCAGCAAATGTATAATGACCCGGCTAATTTGTTATATTTTACTTTTCTATCACCATTGCTGTCTGAATTTAATTCTATTAATTTGCTGTTCCAAAAAGAACATGCAGATCATTTTAGTATTTTGAAAGAGTTGGAACGCTTTACATTATCTTTACTAAGAAGAGTTTTATATCCATCATCAGTATCTCTGACAGTCGATCTAAGTTTCCAATCGATTTATCTTCCACTTCAGAAAGTAGATTTCGGCTACAAATTTACAATGCTGCTTAATCGTTTGCTAAATGATACTGATATTACTCAGGCTACTGTAAACAGTGTAAAACATCGCTGTCAATTATTTTTGATAAGGGCCTCTAAAGAAATGGTTTTACGTACGTTTAATAACATAGACATTTTAAAAAAAATTCAAGTTTTTTCGCCAAAAATATGTCTGAAACACGACCGCCCAGCTTTTGCGGAACTACCAATAAATCTTTTGAGAAAAGATGTTGATGTTAATTTGGTGGAATCACAATGGAGACAATTGATCGATTTTGATTTTAAATCTGTATTTAGTGAATCAGACATTGCTCAGGGTCCAATATTCTGGTCAAAAGTTCTAAAATTAACTGACTCTGAAGGCAATTTTGTTTTCAAACATCTAGCTACTCTAGCATTGACAGCATATAGTCTACCAGTTAGTAATGCTATAGTTAAGCGGGTTTTCTCTAGAGTAACTTTGACAAAAACTGAGCTTCGTAATCACATGAACCTTCCTTTACTATCGTCAATATTACGAATCAAGATGAGCTTAGAAGAGGATGGAATCTGCTGCACAAAATTTGAGCCTACTGATGACATGTTAAATTTCAACTCTACAATTTATGAAAAAAATGAACCTAATGATATAGAAGAAGATAAAAATGTAGAGGAATTATTAACATCATTACATTTTTAATTAGCAAACGCTTACATATTTTATTATTTATGTATTATAATTTATAATTTATTGCACTCTATTATTGCACTAATTTATTGCACTATTTTTATAGTAAACTTTCCTAAAGAGCTGAAAAAAAACAATAAATAATAAAAATACTTGAATTTAAATTTATTGGGCGGTTTTTCTTATTAGTTTGCGGTTATTCCACGAGATAGCGCGATTTTAGTCGGAATGTTTCTGGCAACCCTGAAAGAGGTCGGCATATTTTTCTATTAATGAAATTATTTCCTTACGCTCTTCGTCATTCAAATGTTCTAAACGCAAGAGACTTAATACATTATCAACGCGATTTTCCCGGGCCCGGGTACTTTTATTATCTTGTTGATCTGTTTCATCTTGCGATAAGCAAGTGCTACCTTCTTCACTTGTCTCAAAAGGATACTAGGAGATCATTGGCACTTTTACTTTGACACTATTACTAAGAGTATTTATTGCATACAAATGAGCTATACCATTACGATTACTAACTATTGCTTCTCCAGCAAAAATATCGTCGCCTAAATCTATACGAGGCACGTATCCTTCATTAAGATCATTATCTACTCGAACAAACATTTCTGTTTTAGTTCGAGGTTTTAAGACAGTATACTGCTCTTCTGTTAATGAGATTTCTAAATTATTTAATTTTGTGAAAGTTACTGTATTTCGAACTAAATTGATTATGCCGCCATGTTCGCGTAAAAATTCTATACCGATTATGCCTGTGTAATCTAAAGGAAAGTCATCTGAGATTACATGAAAATATGTGTTTTTATTAAAAATTTGAATTTTTATTCTACCGAGTGTAATAGCTTCTGAAACTCCGTTTAAATTGTAACAAAATTAATCTTCGATTAAATTTTTATTTTTGACTTCGCTATATTTGATTAAGTTTAAATTACACCCATTATCTAATAAAACTTTCCCGTAACTTGAAATTATATCTTTTGATTTGATCATAATGGATGTGGGCTTGTAATCCGATGAGATTGCGCCTACAAAATATGTTTTTGAGGGTATTCTTGTTTTTAGTTTTGGCTCTGGCACTGCTGGGTCAACGCGTTTCCCCTTGAAGTGCCTGGAAGGGGAAACGTTTGTCCGTTTCCCTGGCTTGTTTGTTCCGCCTTTAGTCCAACCTGTTTACCTATGTCATAGCTCTTTTTACGACAAGCCTTTTCTATGTGCCCGAATTTCTTACAGTAATTACATTGGATTTGATTTTTATTATTATTATTTTTTGGTACATCATTTTTTTTATAATTACCGTTATAACTAGTATTGTTTTTATTATTATTTTTGTTGCAATTGTTACCATTATTGTTGTTATTACCGTAACTTCTAGGTTTTTTGTTCTTTAGGAATCTACAATCTTCCCTATTATGATTATTTGTCTTACAAAAATCGCAATATTTATTTGTCCCGTTTGAATTTGTTTGATCATTTTGATTAATATCTTGTGGACTGTTTATTGTGTTGTTAGTTTGATTATTTTGTATCGCGTGACAGTCCGTATTGTTAATTGTTTTAAACATATTATTCATATTACTCATCGATTCTAAATTCTTTTCTGTATCTGATGCTGCTTTAGCAGCGGTTTGAAGGTCAACGTATTCTACTTGACGCAGGTATATTGCTATCTGTGGGAATAATCCGGATAAAAACGTCTGAATAGCAATTTCCGATGCTAGTACTCTTTTTTCGTCTATATTTATGCACGCTGAGTCTTCTATTTCTGTTAAAGTTTTTCTTAAATGTTCGTCTATTCTGAAATAAAAATCCATAACGCGTTCGTTCGGTTTTTGTTTAAATTGGTTAAATTCGCTCAGCCACACAGACACTTGTTTGCTTCTACGATAATTTAAATTTAGGAACGCAATTAATTGTTCTACTGTATTTATATCTGCATTTAATAATCTAGCTAAAGGTCCGCCTTTACATTTTGAGATTAATGATCTAACTAACACTTTTTCGTCTACTTCGCGAATAAAAGCTTTTGCGTCTGTGCATACTTTTGTAAATGATTCTACTTGTATTGTCGTTCCGTCAAATTCGGGGATGGTTTTAAGAAAATAATCAAATTTATTTAAATTTGGGGTACCGTTATTTGGAAAAACTTGAGGATGAGCAATTTGTGGGTTTAGATTATTTTGAAAAGTTCTTAAACTTTCATTAATTAATTGTTGACAATTTCTCTCAAAATTATTTTTCATTTCCTCTCTCTCTGCTAATAGTTCTTGAATTTGCTGTTCAAGGGCTTGTATTTTTCCCGTGTTTTCTGTCATAGTTGTTTCCATAGCTTCGATACCGTTAGTCATTTTGAGCAATTAAAAATTTACAAGCGAGAGAAAGAAAAAAAAATTTTGAACGATAATCGAGTTAAAAAAAATTTCTTAATAACAATACTATTTTTAAATTGACGAGAAACAAATATTCAGAAAAATATGTGACTTACTACTTAGAAGTAATTATTGAGGTTCTCGTCTCCAGTTGGGCTGATGGTTGTCGGCTTATCTTCTTTAGTCCTTGAGCGTTGGCTGGTAAGTGTTGTCGTAGGTCAAGGCTGTACTTCGATGTTAATGGCTTCTTCTTGATGTTTTATCCTCGATGAATTTTGTTGCACTTTTAATTTAATTTTAATTTTATCGTTTTTATGTGTGTACGATAAAAATTTTGTTAATTTATTAAAAATTTTAATTAATTTTTCGTTAAAAATTTTTTTTTGATATTTAATTTTGAACTGCTCTTCTTTTTAATTCCGGAAAAAAAAATTTTTTTTGCGTTTTTAGAATAAAATCACTGTTTAGTTAATTTTTGAATTTGGTGTATTAAAAAAAATTTTGATAATTTTAGAGTTGTTTTGTAAGCATTTGTTTTCACTTTTGTAGTTTACTCACTCGTTTGAGGCAATAAAATGTTCTGATTTTTGTGACGTGTTTGATGGAGATCTCTGGATGATGTTGAGTTAATTTTTCCGCAAAGGAAAAAAAAATTTTTCGCCAGTTTCTTCGGAGCGTGTTCGAATCCGTTCGCTGCCACCAATTTATTTATATTATTAGTTGTTACGTCCCGGTTTCCTCACAGGTTTGTAGGTAACCGGTAGAATAACTAGAGCTGGAGATTAAGATGTTACGACCTCCAGAGTCGTAAGTAGAGGTTCTCGAATTAACTCCGAAATAACTAACTTCGGTGAATTTAATTAACAAATAACTTTATTTAATTATTACAAATACTCGTTTAATTAATATGATTTGACAACTGCCGTGATGTACGTAATGGTATTTCGTAACCGGAATTAATAGTCTCACGACAAGTATAAATTATGAAGAGTCTTCAGTGCGTAACTTTAAGTTTAAGAAGAGCCTTCGCCAAAAAGCCTCGAACTACCCGTGCACCCTGCTTATATCTCCTGGTTGAAGGGCCGCGCCCTGAGAGGAGTAGGGCTGCGTATCAGGCCCCGAATGTCCTATTTTCTTGAGTTGATGCGCGTGGCATCTCCGAGTCCCACTCGGATGATCCGCGCTGACTCAACTCCAGAGTCCAGGACACGCAGGCGTTCGCTATCATTATTTATTTAGAACGTTCTCGAATATACTTATGTACTCCATGCTAGTTGTCTTACAATGAATCATTTTCCATTAACATTTTTCGTAAGAAAATGTTAATGTAAACTTAAAAATATTTTGTTTACTCAGGTGTTGGCTGAGTTTCCCTTTTCTTATTATTTTCTATTTCTATATTTAGTATTTAATATTTAACATTTGGAATTCTTTACTTATCATTTAACATTATATTTATAAGGAATGAATACTTATGAAATTATTGTACAATTGTTAGAGTTTAAATTAGCGCGCGTATTCGCTATCAGAGACATCTGCGAATGCAGTTGGGACGTAACAATTTCTTTAAAACCATTCGTTGCACAAAAATTTCATTCTATACTTATTAACTTATTTATAATTTTTTTTTCATTTCAAAACTTTCAATAAAGTGTAATACTTTTGGGTTAAAATTTATTAATTAAAAGTATTGCTTAAAACCGTAAACATTATGTAATTTCCTTTTTTTTGTTAACTTTTCAATTATATTGCCTATATTTCTAATTATTCGCTCAACAAATACACGATTACAAAGCATGGTTTGTAATAGACTTCATTGAACACCACACGGTGTTGAGATTAATTTACACTGGTGTTAAATCAGTGTCAAAGCAGAATAAAAGGTAAGTAAAACCATTTTGTAACAATATGAATAATAGCCAGCTTATGAAATATCAACAAGGTGTTTTCATGAGAGTTAATTAAATTTTAATGATCAATATATATATATATTATAACCGAACTTTTTACGCCCTTCCGCCTCCGATTAGGATTTGGAAGAACGGGTTATACTTCGTTTTCTCTCTCTAGTATCTGGTCTCGCACGGAAAGGGCGCCAGATAATTTTTGATCACTGGAAATTATCAAACCAGTAAAACCGGAAATTGAAGATAATTTTTGATCTGTGGAATTAATAAACCACGCAAACTTAAACGAAAGACGGAGGCCAGGGTACTAGAGAGTGAAAACGGAATACCTCGGTGTCGCTCAGTATGTAGGTTTGTGGAGAGAGGGAGTGGTTCGGGTGCAAGCAGTCAAAATTTTTCGTAACGAGAGAATTACTAATTGGTGGTCGATTTATTAAATCATAAACTAAAATTAAATTCACAATAATATACACGATACTGTCTAAATCTTGACAAACATAGAATAAATACACAGTAATCTACAATCCAATCACGAGGTAGTCTAGAGCCTTAAAACTGAAACTTTATATTACATTGGAACTAAACATGACTAGAGCTATGAGATCATTTTATAATTAAACAAAAATACAAATAAATAATACTGGATCGTAACTAAACTCTTAGAACAACAGATATAAACTATAAACTCTGGAGCGGTCTGTATCCAGGGAGCGTCAAATAATAACCCAAGACCAAATAATTCTTTCTTCAAAATTCGAACTCGACTATAAATTATAAATAATTAATCTTCATACCTGATTAACCTGGCGAACTCTCGAGTAACTCTTTCACAGTACTTTATTCAAATTCTATAGCGTATTCTCCATTCTTATGGTCTGTAGCCTTAGCTTCTTTGAATCTCGTCTCACCTCAACGAGCGACTGTAGCGAACTCTCCGACACGTCCGTTCGTGTCGACAGCTGAAGCGCAACTCTGCTCTGTCCGGTGGTCACCGGACGACTCCGAAATCTACAAACATCTTTCTACAAACATCATTTCTCAGATTGTTGTTATGATGAACCGTTCCAAAGTAATAAAAATCAAAAAATTAAAAAAAATTTTTCCCGTGTTATTTAAATGGAAAATAAAGAAATGGATACAGGCGAATCTTACTATTGATATTAAGAGCTCACATGGGCGCCAAAATTTTTGTTTTTAGGTATACTATCAATTTTTAGACACCAAAAGAAAAAAAAAAAATTCGTCTTTTTTTGAATATATATATATATATAAGTTTAATATAAGAATATAAAATATTACTCGTTCATAAAATTATATAAAAAGTATTCCTCCATATTACAAGAACGATTCCCATAATGTTATGATAATAATACCCGTTATTTATCTAAAAATTTTCATTTTATTGAAAATTTCATATGTTCTTTATATGCAAATTTGTTTAAGATATTTAGTTTTCTTAAAAATATCATTATTCAGCAGAGTTTGAATGTTTATAAAAATTTAGATTTATTGTAGTACTGGAAAATTTTTTTAGCACCGTTTTCGATGTTCAAATTCATCACCAACAATTTTAATTTCTAAAGCGGTCTGACTCACTCCGGGAAGTTTTCTACAGCGTAGAAAATTTCCTATTTTAATCTCCATTTATGATTTTACATTAACGAACGAAGTTAATTTTTCGATACAGTAGGGTAGGGCGGGGCTATTTAATCGATGCATTTTGCTCCCGTAACTCCTTCTTTTCGCCATTAAAACTTTTTGTTCGAAGTTGCGTAGTTTTTGAGATATTCCGATTCTACAACTTGCCCCTATGATCAAACTAGCTCTGCCCTACTCTAAATGAAAAAGTAATTGGTGCTGCAACAGGATTTTATGTTGCTACAGCAGAACTCATCCTGTTGTACCAATATGATGAAATTCTGTTGTAGCAGTTGGATTTTTCTTGTGAGAGCGGCCGAATAAAATAAATGTGTATCACGTTTATTACACAATAAATGTAGTATCTCATTTAAATACAATGTAAATAATTGAGACTCAATTCAGATTTAATGTTAATATCACTAATTGCAGTTGTTCAGTGATTGCAGAGACAAATCGAGAATGTTTATTAATAAAGTAGGTTCGGAGTGATTCTGAGGGAAATTTTGATTTCATTAGCAGTCTAACTTACTAAAAAGTCTAAAAGCTGAAGTAAATTATTATCTCAGCAAAACAAGTCTTATATGTTAAATTCATTTTTTCATTAAAAATAAATTCAATTTAAGAAATTACTTTTTTTCTCAAGACAGAAAAATTTAAAGCTTAAAAAGAATATTGAATTTCACAATAATTCATAAAGTGAAAATGAATCGAAATTTTAGATAAAACATTTTTATTAATAAGGGAAACAATTTTTTAAAAAAGGAAAATTTCAGAAAAATTTTGTTTCTACAAAAAAACATTAAATTTTCTAAAAAAAATTTAGTTTTTGAAAAAAATTTTATTTGTATTAAAAAATTCAAAAAATTTTTTGCAGAAAGTATAATTTTGTTCCAAAATTTTAATTTTTTGCTACAAACACAATTCCTTTTAATTTACTTTTTTTTACAATTAAATAATTTTTAATTGTTTAACAAGTAAAATTCCCTTATTAATAAAATACTTTTTTATCAACAATTTCGATTTATTTGTATAATATGAATTATTATTAAATCCACAATCTTTCTTGAACTTTACATTCTTATATTTTGAGGAAAGAAATTTCTTGAATTTTATTTTTTTCTTACGGAAAAAAAAATTTTTAAATATAATACTTGTTTTAGCAAAATGAAAATGTACTTCAGCTTAAACTATTAATACTCGGTTACACTCCAATTTAAATTAAAATTTTTCTCAAAATCACTTCGGACCTACTTTGGCAATAAAAATTGTCGATTTGTCTCTGCAATCACTTAACTACGATTACTTATATTAACATTTAACATGAATTGATCCTAGATTATTTACAGGTTATCTAAATCAGATACTACATTTATTGTCAAATAAACGTTATTCACAATTATTTCTTTTATCCTGTATGCATCCTGCCGTAGCAGCATGAAAATCCTGAGTTGTTGCAACTATTATAAAATAAATTTTGTATTTATTGGGAAAATTTAAACATACTAATTTTTTACTTACTTTGATCGATTTTCTCCAGTTTTTTTTTTCGTTTCCGAAAATACATTGTAAACACATTTCGTACATGTGTACATCTCCGTATCTATTCACTTTCCCATACCTCTTACAGTATTGATCGATTGTTCTCGTTCCGTACGAAGCGAATTCAAATTTCGATTTCTTTTCGTACTCATCTAAGTTGATCATAAATTGATTGGTACTAGCATATTGTTTTGATAGAGTGAACACATCCATTATGCTTTTGAAGCTGAAATTGTCGTTAAGTGTTAATAATTAGGTTGTGATTAATTATAATACTTCACAAATTTAACAGAATAACAAAAAATATATCAATTCCGCAGCAATATCTTGTAAATTATTTTCTAATTGTACTTATTTGCTGTTGTTGCTTTTTGACAGTATTTCAGTGAAAAATAGTCTTATTGATACAAAAAATCATTTAAAAGAACCATGATCCTTGTTTTCAGATTTTCTGATCAAATGATTTTAAAGATCACAGTTTCAACACAATTCTAAAAAATTGCGCGAAAAAATAATTTAACATGCCTCAAGCGTGAGCGTAGATATGCTAAACTATCACCTAAAAATTTATTTCCGATGAATTCTCACATAAAAACGTCTCTAACAAATACCATATACACGTATATCATTGAAAAAAGTCTTATCACAAAGAAAAATGATTACTGAACATAAAGAAATTTTTTTCAATGAATTTATAGTTAGGTATGAAAAAGAAAATTTTTTTAATCTCGATGAAATCGATTATCAGGAGGATTTCTGGAGCTTGTTTAGAGATTTCAACACGATAACTACTAAAAAAATAATTGTTTTAGCTAATTTTTTTTTCTATCGCTTCGTATGACTTTAAGAACGACGTTAAAAATTTTCTGCACCTTAATATTTTCTAGTTTCTTTGTAATTTAACTTTTTACGATGATCTTCTTTTAAAAATCTCACATTTTTGGTAGCCATATGTTATATTTTTATAATAGAGTTCTCACAGAGTCCATGTGCGCTTATGGGTTTCTATATTCGTTCCTAATCTACTTCAATGGAACGCATGAGGTGGTTGAAGTCACCGAAGAAATAGCTATTATTATAGACTTTTCACTGATTTCATTTAAATTTACTGTCAAATGCTTTAAACGTAATCTTTTATTTTTTTTAAATATAAAATCTACTTTTCCCTTTCGGCTACCGAATGACCTTTTGTCATTATTTAAATTTTCAATCATCTTATTTCGGTAACACGCGCTTTAAAACATTTTCTTGCTAAGTATTCAAATCAATATGACAGCCAGTTTATTCAGCTTTACGACGCTTTTTTTCTCGATACGTCTATTTTTCACTGAAATACAGCCTGTCAAAAATCAACAAATTTTATAAAAATTTTTTAACCCTTATTTTTTTTCATTCGTGTAGAGTATCTATAAACTTTTTGTGATAATTATTTTAAAATAAAAGTACACACTTAATAATTTTAGATATTCTTAAAATTTAATTTATAATATTTATAAAGTCTTATTTAGTTCATAATTGACATGTGTAATATTTACGTACCTCTTTATCACAATGAAATTAGCATTTTTGCGGGGAAAAAAAATTATATCAGCAATACAAAGTGTCCGATAATTGATTATGTTCAGGTTATTAACAATTGCGAATTTCAGACAGTAAAAATTAACCAACACAACGTATGGTATTCCTTAATGTTATGATAGGAGAGAAGTAAGCTTTAAATAGCTCAACCTTATATTGCTTTATAACAAAAACGCAACTGCGTTGTGACAATAACTTCACATATGATTCTGTTAACCGTATTTTCTTTAAGATAACGTCAGATGTGATTTAATTAGTTTAATTCAATTAAATATATTTTTTCATGTTTAGTAATTTGTTTAATATTATTATTGAATATGCCCCTTATACATGATGGATACACTTATCATTCCAATCGATGCATTAAAAAGGACGGTGAAGTAATAAAAACGTAATTATTAAGTACAAATTATTCTACATTTTATTCCAAAAATATTGAAAAAAGATTAACAATATCTATTTCATATTTTTTTATTATGAAATATAACAGTTGGGCTGATCTATCTGATAATTTTTATTTTATTAAAGTTGCAATTACAATTATTCATTAAAATAGTAGACTTATCTCTCCGTAAAGTTATAAGAACTTTAAGTTTTCAATAGTAAATACTATAGTGTATTTAATATTTTATTTTTTTTGTGTAAAAATTGCCATGTGGCAATTTCTAATCTAATCTAATGTAATAATAAATTTATAGATATTACAATTGTCGCAACAAAAAGGAACCAACAATTCAGAAGTCAGGAATATGGCGTCCGAGTAACAACAGCGTGAAAATTGCTCTCAAGTATTTAGCATTCCATAGAGTTTAATATAAGTCTGAAATAAAGTGATTGGTGCTGTTGGTTTTGTCTTTTCACAGTGGTGACATTGTGATAGTGGTACAGCTGTATCCATCTCGGCTTGAAAAGTTATTAATAAAAATAGTTTGAACTTTGATCATTTTGTAACTAACCAAAAATATCAAGTTACCATCAAGTTGCTATCAACTCGTTGCCACACGAGGCACCGCCTACAGTTAATTTAGGAAACTAGTTCAAACAATAAAAACAGTGTCATCACATTAACATCTTTTTGTTGTCACCGGACTTATCGGCGCGTCAATACGTTATAGTATACTACTGTTTTTTTTTTATTTTGACGTCACTTACACAGCACGTGTCATCATTATTTACTTTCCGATAATAGTGATCACTTTCAGTCAATACTTGTAAAATGCTTCCCAAACTAAATCTTGGAACACATGGCAGTAGCCCTGTTTTTACACCAAAAAAATGCAAGGGCTGTAGCAGTAATATTGTTACAGCTGAACCTGTCAACTGTAACAAATGCCATGCCCAGTACCACCCAGGATGTGCTAAAGCCCAAAGTACTTTACAGTCAAGTGGATTTCAAAAGTGTTGTGGTCCCAAAAAAGCTCTCTCACTGGACGACATAAGGGAAATGCTCCGTGTGGAAAACGGTACTCTGAGAAAAGAAATTTATGAGGATTCTTTGAAGGTTTTTGACCCTGTTAAAGCGAGTATTGATTCACTTCGTATTGACCTTGAAGAGATATCTGCGAAACTTGGTGACAGGATGTCAGCTATTGAATCGGACAATGTGACAATAAATAATCGTCTTGACATGGCCTGAGCGGACATAACAAAGAATACTGTCTCCATAGATTCGTTAGCTGACAATTTGCAATCTACTCTCGGTGAAATAGAAGCATCGATCCTTATAGAAATCGAAGATCGAATTAGCAGGCGTAACAACGTCGTTGTATTTGGTCTTCAGGAATCTAAAGACCCTAGTCATGATGAGAGAAACAAAGCTGATCTCAACCTCATCAAGGATTTAAATGCAGCCCTGCAGATTGACATTGCTCCTGTAAATGCTCATCGCCTCGGTAAATATTCGCCTGCTCTATCTCTTCCTAGACCACTCAAAATCATATTTAGCCTGCCTAGTCACCCTGATACGTTTGTACAGAAAATCACCGATGCGAAGCGCCTAGGGAAACTACCTCAAACATTTGGGCAAATATCAGTTGCGAAAGACCGCACTCTCCATCAACGCCGAAAACAAAAAGCTGTGGTCACAGAGCTGCATCGTCGGAGGGAACTAGGAGAGACAAGCCTGCGGATAGTGACGAAGAATGGGCAGCCGACCATCGTCAAACATCCACTGAGGCTGGATCAACATCAACAAGCTCCAGGGACAAAATAACTATATTAAACTCTTCTATCAAATATTTCTCAGTGTATTACCAAAATGTTCGTGGCCTTAAGTCAAAACTTGAAAGAGTGTTTAGTAACACAATGTCTATTGAGTATAATGTTTACGTTTTAACTGAAACTTGGCTTAATTCAAATATTTTTTCCACTGAAATTTTTGATAATGGTTTATATTCTGTTTTTAGGTGTGATAGTCGTCAGGACTTTAGGCGGTCTGGTGGTGGAGTTCTTATAGCCTGTGAGGCGGTCTTACTTCCTAGTTTAATAAAATTTGATAAAATCATTGAAGTTTTTTCTCAAGTTGACATTGTAGGGGTATCGTTCGGATCATACCCTCCTACAACTATATTAGCGTTATATATACCGCCTGACATGCATCAGCAATACTACTCAGACTTCCTGGAGGCTTTGTCGTCTCATCCGGCCATGTACGCTGAAGCATTGGTAATTATGGGTGACTTTAACGCTCCTCATTTCTATACACATGCCAGTCTCGATATATGCACTCCTAAGACTGAACTTTTATTCACATATTCAGCCTTACATAATTTGAAGCAAATTAATACTGTACTAAATTGTAGTGGGCGTCTTTTGGACCTGGTCTTTGCTTCAGTTGACTGCTTTGTTGAACAAAATGTTGATCCAATCTTGAAAATTGATCCTTACCACCCGGCACTCACTATTTCTCTGCAGTATATGACTGACCGATCTAAATATTCACCTAAGTTACCTGTCAGCAAATACAACTTTCATCGTTTCGAAAAATATCCGCTAATGTGGGAACTAGACCGTATTGACTGGTCTGTACTAGATAAGCATGAATCGGTTGATACAATATGCGACCTATTCTATTCTCTTCTTAATGAGGCGCTTGATAAAGTCATTCCAAAATGCAAACCTGAGGCATATCAATCGACAAAATACCCACCCTGGTTCACTAGTGACATAATTAATGACTGTAAATTGAAAGCAAAGCTTAGAATCATCTATCGCAAAAAACCAAGTGAATACATACGTACTCAGTATCGTGGCCTAAGATCAACATTGAAATCTAGAATAAAAGATGCCTACTCTAACTATCAACACAATGCTGAAGCAAACCTAGCTGAAAACCCCAAAAGTTTCTGGAATTATATTAAATACAAGAAAAACAATAATCAGTTCCCAGCAAACTTTTACATAGAAAACCAAATAGTCTCAAATCCTGATAAAATTGCTTCAGCATTCGCCAGCTATTTCTGTAGTGTCTTCTCACCATCAGATGGTCCTGGGGACCGGAAAAACCTCAATGTATTTGACAAAAATAGTGTGGGGCTTTTAGGTAACTCTAGAGAATATACAGATGATGATGTATTGAGATGTATTAAAAAATTACCTGATAAAATGTCAACTGGCATGGATGGCATACCGTGTTCAGTGGTCAAGTCCTGTGCTCGCAGTTTTGTAAAACCTCTGAAAATAATCTTTAATTCTAGCTTACGAAAAGGAACATTCCATCACCATGGAAGCTAGCCAAGGTTTGCCCTATTTTCAAATCTGGTGATAACACACTTGTAAACAACTATCGACCAATTTCTATTATCTCAACGTTCGCCAGAGTATTTAAGATGTTTATCATGGAGGATCTTCTGCCGTATGTCAGTTCGGTTATATCCGTTGCACAACATGGCTTTATAAGGGGTCGTTCGACAGTGACAAATTTGCTACCATTCACGCAATATCTATGTCAAACTGTCTCAGCTGGTGGCCAAGTTGATTTAATAGAGACAGATTTTTCGAAAGCTTTTGACAAGGTTGATCCTCAACTACTCATCAAGAGCTTGAAATCGCTTGGACTACCGGAATTATTGCTGAAGTTGTTGATCTCATACCTACTCAATCGCAGAAACAATGTAATATTCAATGGTCATTTTTCGCATGAATATATATCATCGTCAGGAGTTCCGCAAGGGTCAAATCTTGGTCCCATTTTATTCATTATATTTATTAATCCCATTGCGGATTTTATCTCATGCTTTTTTGAGTTGTTTGCTGATGATAGCAAATATTATCTACAGATTAAGTCTTTATCCGATTGCCATTTTCTGCAGAGAAATATTGACGCATTAGCACGGTGGTGTAAGGACAACAAGCTCTTACTTAATGAACAAAAATGCAAAGTTATGACCTTCTGTAGGTCTCGCACGGCTACTATTATTTATGATTATAAAATCAACGGCACCATTCTTGAACGTGTCACTGTATGTAGAGATCTAGGTGTAATATATGACTCTCGTCTCACCTTTAACGAGCATTATTTAAACATGATAAACTCAGCTCTTAGAACACTTGGTTTCGTAATAAGGTGTACTAAGAAATTCACAAATCTTCATGCTATTAGAGTATTATATGCGTCTTTAGTGCGTCCAAAGCTTGAGTACGCATCTGTTGTGTGGTCCCCAGTCTACAAGAAACATGTACATAACATTGAGAAAGTTCAACGTAGATTCCTTAAGTATCTCAGCTTCAAAAAACAAGGCATATACCCTGAGACTGGTGCAAACTACAATGACTTATGCATTGAGTCTGGCATGTTATCATTGGAAGATAGGCGTATATGTGCAGCCTTCTTATTTTTAAAGAACCTTATTCGTGGACACATTGATTGCCCTAAGTTTCTGAAACAGTTACCTATTCATGTACCGCCCAGAGACTCTAGGACTTATCAGTTGTTTTACTAATTATCTGATAAAAAACTCTGATGGGGCCCTGGACCTCTTGGGTTTCAATCAGCCTATAACTGCCAATGCTTTGGTGTCCGTCCTGGTGTCCATAAGGAATAGAAACTAATTTATTCTCTAGTATTATTTTGGATAATTAATGTAACATTGCTTTACCAACTACTGTTGGCCAAGTTTCAAATCTTAACAGATGTTTAATGCTAAAAGGACACTTTCTTATTTTCAAGGTGGAGAGTCTGGGACAGGCGGGTGGTCGGTAAGACTGTCCACCTGGTCCTGGGAGTGGACCAGAAGTCACTGGCGGTACTCTCAGGTTGGAACTACCAACCCCACTTTAGACTTAGTAGGGCCCATTTCTACGAGGCACAACTTAAGTCCGGAGGGGCGAAAGAAGGTACTGCCGGGGCTACTGAGACGTCGTCAGGGGTCGGGCTTCCCGAAGGGAAACCACCTACAAAAGAAGCCGAGGTGAACAAAACTATTGGTCGAGGTCACCCCGGCTTCCCCGAAAGGACAGGAGACTCCGGGCACTGGAGCCCACTCAGAGAAGAACCGCAAGGACTTCAAAGAGAGGGCACAACCAGAAGAACCGAAGCCTTCCTCCTCCTCACTGACTCAGGAAAAAGGGCTCCTGATCAGACCGGCACGTCTCCTAGTTAGGAGAGCCTCCGAAGGAGATGGTTCGATTCCGGAAGGGCGATCCAACTCCAGAGGAAGGCCTACTAAGGCGGAGACGTTGGCTAAAGAGGGGGCCAGGGATCTTAAGCTGGGGAAACAATCTTCCCTCGCTCAGACCCTGGCCAAACTCGATAAGGGGTCCGACAACCCAGACAAGTCGGACACCAAAGACAAGAAGGGAGTAGATGGACACTAAAATGTCCCCTTCCTCCTTGTTATCCCACAATCCTTTCCCCAACCTTCCTTTCCCCTCTTCCCATAGATTAGCGAAGACTGTCAGCAATGCAGTAACTACAACTGCAGGGCAGACAACGTTTTCGCAAATTAACTTGCAACACTGCAAAGCGGCCTCTGCTATACTCAGCAAGGACCTGGCAATGAGGCACACAGACGTATCCCTGATACAAGAACCCTGGATTTACAAGGGGCGCGTATTGGGGATAGAGCTGAAGGGAGGCAGCCTGATTCATGGTGAGTCAGAGTTGGGGCCTAGAGCCTGTGTCTTCATCAATAAGAAGCACACAGCGCTCAAGCTGCACCAGTTCTGCACCAGAGACCTGGCTGTTGCCTTAATAAAGATCCCATTAGGAGAAACAAGGGCGGAAATCATAGTAGGATCTGCCTATCTCCCATATGAGGA
>JZSA01006401.1:0-18071 GCA_000956155.1 Cotesia vestalis | reverse complement strand
AAAAAGAAGTCTAAATTAACTCGTCGATCCAAAATCGCTGATGCTTACACTGAAGTTTCAAAAAAGTATGTATATTATTATGAAATTTAATAGAAACTTCTTTAAGTACCATTTGACCTATTATTATTATTATTTTTAATTACTTTTAGTAATTATTTTTGATTACTCAGATTCCTAGCCCACAGAAAATATAAATTTTAATGCAGCTTAAAAAAAAATTTCTTAAACATTAGTATAAAATTTTTGTCTTGCACTATCTATTATTTTTGTTTTCCTTAAAGACGAAATGCTTGCCACGTATAAACCTGTAGATAAATCTCAACACATTTCTAGTTATTTAAATTCCTAACTTGTAAAAGTACTAATATTGTCATAGATTCGTTGAAATATTTTGAAAGGTTACAAATTTAATTTACAATACATTTAATAATTTTAACTATTGTTTTTTATAGATTTATATATATATTTTCAGACATTTCGATGCAGCAGTCGCATTACCTCTTCCGCGAGTGAAGAGTTCCATGTATACATGGAAGGGATCATCACCGATGTTGCCAAAAATTGATAATGGTATTTTACAACTCTACAATGTATTGGTAGAAACGAAATGGCAAGAACGTTTAAAATACCGCGGAGGTCAGTTAACGGCTTATTTAGATGTTGTGGAAGAGAATTACTCATTAATCATATGTAACCCCGAATTTGTTGAAAAATTTAAAACCTGCGACCAATTGTATCTTGACGGGACGTTCTCAAGGTTTCCTTTAATTGCAAACCGAAAAAATCTATGAACACATAGCTTGCTGATTGTACATGCACGTCATGAAAGCTGTGTATGATTAATTAATTAATAAATAATAATAATAATAATAATAATATAAATAATAATTAGGGCCAGGAGGTTGGCGTTTTTTAATTGTTCAAATTTTAGGTTAAACATATGAATGCTCATTTTAAACGCTGTGAGATTCCTGGCCCTAATAATAATAATATAAATAACAATAATAGTAATAATAATAATTATTATTATTATTGTAATAATTGTTTCTTCTCAAAATTTAATCTATTATTGCAGACATTCCCGCTTGCTTGGGTTTTTATGAAAGGCAAAACTGAAGTCGTATATAACGGTATTTTCAAGATTATTTTTAAAGAATTTAAAAATTTTGAAAATATTGTTATGTGCGACTTCGAGAAAGGCCTGAAAAACGCCATCCGAACTGCTCTCCCGTTAGCAACGCTAAAAGGCTGTTTTTTTCACCATTGTCAGGTATTTCATAACAATTTACATTGACGTTTTTTTTTTATTAACTTCCCGAGTAAAAAAGATTATATATAATCATATATAATTATATAAAATTATATATAACTATGTATAATTATATATAGTTATACATAAATCTCTCAACAGAAGTATATATAGTTATGTATAATTGTATATAACTATATATGGAGCAATACACAGCCATGCAAGATTATATATAATCATACATGATTATATATGGAACTGTATATGAGGTCATATATAATCATATATAATTATATATGACTATATACCCTGATAAAAAAAAAGTATTGATACAAAGAAAAGAGTATTGAAAAGTATTAATTTTCTAGTCAATCTAATACTTTTCAATACTTTTTTCTTTGTCTCAATACTTTTTTTTATTCAAGGTATGGATCAATATACAGCCATGCAAGATTATACTAGTCTCATATCTAATTATATATTAGTATATATAATTAATAATTATGTATGCTTACATATAATTAACATATATAAAAATTTTTTCTCGGATATAATCATACTTGGCTGTTATAACCCCATGCATAATCCGTATATAAGTCTATATATGATCAGATCTGATTATATATGGATGAGTCTTAATATAATTAGATCTGATCAGACTTGCATAGTTAGATGTGATCAAAATTTTTTATTTGAAACAAATTTTTTTTTGATAATCACAAAAAGTGCAAAACGGTGTTTATAATTACGTTTAAATAATTCTGAAATACAAATTTTTACATTTCCTATGAAATGTTTAGGTCTGCTCTACTACAACCTAATAGTAAAATCATTACTTATTTTATGAATAATTTATAAAAATGAATAAATTATGAACTATCTAAATATATTATAAAATCAACTTTTATATTATATTTAAGATAAACTCATATGATAAATTAAGTAGATCATAGAATCGTTATTGTCTAAGATAGCAGCATAGCAGACAGAAACTCAAGACGCACGGAGATCACCAAAGTTAAGCAGCATTGAGCAGGGTTAGTAGCTGGATGGGTGACCGCTGGTGTTATAGCCGTATAATTATATATTAACATTTTTTCTTGCATTTTAATTATTTATAGAGAATTGCGTAGGACCATATTAAATACTCTATCCATAAAAGCAACCCAATAATTAATTAGATGTGATAAATATATAATTAAACATTGTTATATATAATTATATATGATTATATATAATTATATATGCTTATATATGGCCATTTTCTATATATAAATTATGTATAATTATATATAATCTTTTTTACTCGGGTTAGAGATCGAAACGTTCATCATTGACCAAAATTGACAGTGACTTTTTATTAAAGCTCTCGATAAAGCTTTAACAAAAAGTATGTATTAATTTTAGATAGAATAAAAAGTACTTAAGAGAACTGCAGAGCTTTAACCGAGTCCTTCTCGATCATGAGAAAAGAATTTACCACTTTTTAACAAAATCTCAAAAGTGCCGGACATTATTCGATCCTATCTACTTAAAATCATTTTTTTTTTTAACGCAACAGAGCGTTAATAAAAAGCCGGTGTTAATTATTGATAGAAATTAAAATACTTACAAAAATTACACAGCTTAAACCGAGTCCTCCTAGATCCTAAAGTATGAATTAATTATTTTTAGCAATCCCAAAAGTGGAAGTTCCACGATATTGTTAATGTTTTCTTGTAGATTAATATGGTATTAACTTGACAAGAATTTTGTGATTTTAATTAAAAGATCACAAATATTTCGTTTTATGTTTTTGTTTTATTGATTACTGACGATTCCTTTACATTCACTTAATCGGTACATAAGTCGGTAAAGGTCAGGTATAAGATGCTCGGCGAGCTTGGTCAGAGGTTTGTCAGTAAGAAAGGCGCTCGGCGAGCGTGGTCAAAGGTTTTTTGGTAACTGCTTATTCGATTTTTCGTCAAACTATCGTCCGTCAAAGAGTGCAATTTTGGAAGGGTATTTTGGCTTTTGGTTGGTGGAAAATAACTAGGGTTGGGGAATTGTTGTTAAATGAGAGGATCCTGGAGAGGGTATTATTTATTTAACGCGGGGTTGTTTAAACGAAGCGTGGGAAGGTTTGCTAAGTTGGAAAATAGTCTGGTAACCATCTGATAAACAGATGGGTTGTAAAATTTTGTCTGTTTGTGTCGAAGGTTAGTCTCAGTCATTAAAGGGATTATTTTACAATGGCAATTACTTGAGTTGGACTGTCATAAAATTCCAAATTTTAAGTTTTATGATGTCCTTGTGAAAGTCTGTCGAAATATTTTAGTAAACATGAGTAAACTTAAAAATACATTACAATTTTCTTTTAACTTATAAAAAACTAAAGTACATAGCTGAACAGTTAAAAAATGTTAAAGTGCAACTTAAAGAGTTGAAAGAACCAGTGAAAGCTTTGTAGCATTTTTTAATACATAGTTAGAATTTTATTTAAAATGGACACAACTTTTTATTAATGACCCATTGCGTGAGAAAACATTGATTTTAAGTGAATAGAACCGAATAATGTCCGGCACTTTTAAGATATTGTATAAAAATGCTTAATTTCTCCGTTTGAACCTAGGATAACTCCCTTAAAGCTCTGTAGTTTCTATGTGTTCCTTTTAAACTCAATTCTAACTATTAAAAAATGCTATACACCTTTAACTGGATCTTCTGAGCCTTGAAGTTGTACTTGACCATCTTTTAACATTATCCCAGCACTCGCTTATGGGATATTGATAAAAAACTAGTCAATTATTACTTCTGGACTTAGAAGGACTCAATGAAAGCTCTGTATTTTTCTTAAGTATTTAACATTCTATGTAAAATTAATAAAGGCTTCTGATTAAAGCTTTTTTGGGTGGGAAAAATTTGATTTCAAGTAGTTAAGATAGAATAAAGTCAGACACTTTTAGGATATTGTTAAAGAATGGTCAATTCCTACACAGTAAAAAATTTTCCGTAAAATTCAATACTTCAATGAGTGTTACAGACTTTTTTACACGCAGTGCGTGTTACTTTAGCTCGAATTAGTGATTGATACGCGTCATGTGTCAATTTAATACTTTTCGTGTGTTATTTATGAACGAACTAACACATTCTCTCTGTTAAATTAACATTTCAAAATGTTATTAATACTTGTCACTGATTGAAAAAGATTTTTAACACAAATTGTGTGTTGATTTGAAAGTAACATTTAAAAAGTGTTATTTTAATCTCTATAATAACATTTTACTGTATTAATAATTGAATCGATAAAAGTCCACTTGCCTCGTGTGTTTATTCAATATAAGAAAATGTTAAATATTGAACACGCAGATTTAACATTCACTTTTTATTGCAAAATGACGGAAAATTTTTTACTGTGTACTTCTGGAATTGTTGCTCCATCATGATTTTGGTAGGTTACCGAAACTTCCTGTTTCTCACACGGAAAAAATGAAACTAGAACTATTACAGTTTCATAATGTAACGACGGCGCTCCGTACTCAAAACTTGAAGAGTTATAGTTTTAAATAATAATTTTTACAGAATCTCGAGTCACATTTCGAAATTATAAATGTTACAGTTTCACCTTTTGACTTTTAAAGATTGTGTAAAAATTATTATTTGAAACTT
Organism: Cotesia vestalis; assembly: GCA_000956155.1. Lineage (NCBI taxonomy): Eukaryota > Metazoa > Arthropoda > Insecta > Hymenoptera > Braconidae > Cotesia > Cotesia vestalis. The sequence continues at coordinate 13,174 of JZSA01006401.1, read as the reverse complement.
TAATACTTCGCGTTTTGAGTTCGGAGCGCCACGTTACGTTATGAAACTGTAATAATTCTACTTTTCTTTTTTCCGTGCGTATAGGCATTACAGAAGGCCACTCAGGAATTGAAGTTGTAGAAAAACATTAAGAACGACAACCACCTCCGAGAATGTGTTCGAATGCTAATGGCTGTCGCAACTCTGAGTCCTGAGAAAATACCTGACGGCTTTGAAGCGGTGAAAAGTAGGGTAAAAAAAGATAAACAGCAGTTGTTGGCGCCCCTTTTTCAATACTATAAGAAAAATTGGCTCGTGAAACGGGATCCTGCTGAATTCTCGATTTATAAAATGAAGGAAGGTACCAATAACGTTTGTGAGTCCTATCACGCTAACTTAGCAAAAAAACTGAGCAAACGACCAAACGCATGGAGTCTCATTGGTAATATCACAACATATCATAAATAATTTCCTCATATTCTCATATTTATCAGACATGATCATGACTGAACGATTAAATATAGTCAGATCTCATCATGCCTGTTCTTCTACACTGAGAGAAAAGAAAATGTTTTTTTTTTTTATTTATTTATTTATTTAAAATATTTTTATGCCAAGGCATTGGCCGAATAGCAAACATATACAATGGTGGTATACAAAAAATAAATCAAAATATTAACAATATAAATTATATGGGAATAGAGAGTATGTTCTTTCTATGTTTTAGGCAATTTAATGTGGCATAAACTTTCCGAGTTATGTGAGCCACATGAACATCCCATGAGAGATCGTTTGACAAGTGAATACCAAGATGTTTAGTTGTGTTCACATAGGGTAAGATGTTTCCATCAATAATTATTTGAGGAAGGTTGTAGCTGTTTAGTTGTTTAAGTTTTTTCTTACTTCCTAATATCATCACTTTCGTTTTTTGAAAGTTAACTTCAAGACCTGTCTCTGTAGCCCAATCAACTTTAGCTTTACAGTCATCGGTAAGTTTCTTTGCAGCAACATCTAGTTCAGAAAGTTTAGAATGGAGATAGACGTATTTGTCGTCAGCAAAAAGTCCATGTTTTGAGAATTTTAGTCGCTTTGATACTCCATTTATGATTATTAGGAAGAGAATTGGACCTAAAATCGACCCTTGTGGTACACCAGAAGTAGTGCTGATAGAATTTGATGTCGATGAATCGAGATTGAGTGTCATTTGCGACCTACCTGTAAGATATGATTGAAACCAACATATAACCTCAGTGGAAAAACCCATTTCATACATTGTAATGTATAGAATTTTTGGATTGACGTAATCAAAAGCTTTCGTAAAGTCAAAGAGTATGAGGTAGGTTAGCTCATCTCTATCAATGGCTTTACGTATGTCGTCTGTTAATAGCAGCAGAGCTGCTTGAGTGCTATGATATTTCCGAAACCCAGATTGATGTTCATCTAAAATGTTGTTTGTTTCGAGGTAATTTGTGAGTTGATTTGCTAAAATGCGTTCGAAAACCTTAGCTAGATGAGATAAATTAGCTATGGGTCGCGTATCTGACATTGACTTCGGCGGATTTATCTTGTTTAGAGATATGATAAAAACTGATTTCCAGACATCAGGAAAAGTATTTGTATTTAATGAACAGTTAAAAATAGTTGTCAAGAAAAGTGTGATTTGTGGAATATGATCCCTCAACCACTTGAGGTCCAGCCCATCAGGGCTTCCACCTTTTGATTTTTGAAGTGTAATTTTTAGATTCTTTGTTACGTCAACTATGTCTATTTGAGACCATTTAAAAACACTGTTGACCTTTTTAGTAGCAATAGATGGTAAAATATTTACGAAGTCACGAGAGCAAGACGGATGTTTCTGAACAATGTTTGCGTAGAATTTATTTAAGTCATCAGCTTTAAAGTGATCCAGAGGTGATGATTTCTTGGCTTTGATGATACCTATGCGTTTCAGATTTGCCCAGATATCAGTTTGCTGAGAAGAATCTTCAAGAATTTGCTTAAAGTATGCATCTCTCGCAGCGTTTAGCTTGGTTTTTATTTCTTTTCTCTTACTCTTATAGAGTGCTAGTAAATTAGCGTTTCCAGTGCGACGAGCACATCTATACAATTTATCACGTTTGCGAAATTCTTGCTTCAGGTCATAATTTAGCCAAGGACTATTTGGACGAGTTAATTTCCGTGTTTTAAATGGTGCAAATCTATCAAGTGAGGATGTGACTGAGTTTATCAGCTGCATAACAAGTTCATTAGGGTCAGATTCATCTAGATTAATGTTGGACAGGTTAAGCTTTTGATTTAATTCTGTCGTTAAACTTTGATGGTCGCAATTTTTGAAGTCTCAGTAATTGACTTGTTTATTAAAGGCTGTTTTTAGTTCGAATTTATAGTTGCAGAAAAGGTAGTCATGACCACCTATAAAAGGCATCATTGATTTTTTATAATTTCCTAATTTTTCCGCACTATCAATGATAATTACATCAAGCCAAGAGTCAACAGCAGTAGTATGAAATGTCGGCCCAAAAGGTATGCAGTGGAGTCCAGATTCAGAGATAAAAGATGTTAAATGATTCGCTAGACGATCAGATTTTAGCAAATTACAGTTTAGATCACCCATAATAAGAATATTCTTATATAGTGGGTAATATTTACTGAATTTAACAAAGAAATTATCCAATAGTTGACCTTGCGGTCTTCTGTAGATTGAGGACAGAAGTATGTGGGAACCTGTTGGTGGAATAATGTCTATGATCATAAACTCTGGATTATCTATGTGATGTGATTCCGAGGAAAAAAGTATTTTGGATTTCAGTGAATTGTGAATAAAACATGCTACACCTCCACCTCGGATGTATTGGCCGTTTGCATTCATTAGATTTCGGTCACGTCGTATAATTGTATAATCCTTGAGAGCAATGTCAATATCTGGATTTAGCCAAGTCTCAACCACTGTGATAATATGCGGTTTCAATTCATCTACTAAAATTTCGAACTGACTTAAATGAGCTAGGTAACTATTTATATTTAAATTTAGAATATTTATTGACGTGGATGTGACAATGAGCTGATTTGTTTGTTGTTAGGAGAGTTGGGTAAGATCATTTTCAGAGGTGATAAGAGCCTTGGGAGAATCATCATCTTTCTTGGCATACACATTTCCGTGGAAAGTCCAGACATATTTAATTTTTAGTAGCTTCGCTTTGGTTTTGATTTCTTGCAGGAATTTATAAGCTTCAGTATGCAAGAATTCATTGATGTAAATCAATTTATTCTCGTCTGATTTAGAGTTAGTATTAAAAACACTTTTGACAAGTAGTTTGGGGGATCTACGCTTAACTTCAATGATATGCTCACATATTTCAGAAGATTTAAGTTTGATAATAATAGAGCGAGAATTTTGTGAGCTGTTTGGACCACTTTGTCTCCTTTTATTTACAAATTCTCTGATATCTAAAATATCATTAACAAGATTACCAATATTGAGTTTATCAAAGACTTTGTTGATAATTTGTTCATTTGTATGTTCAGAACTTAGGGTGTTGGGAATTCCAGATATCAGCAGTTGTGAAGAACTACGATGTTGAGATTGAGTTTGTGGAGCTTGAGTATTTGCTAAAGAGTCTAGGGTGGATTTAATAATAGTGATAGCGGTCGAATTCTCTTCACATTTAATAGTATTTTCATTTAGGTTTTCTCGAAGATTTTTTATTTCATCTTGATAATCAAGTTGAGCTTTTGTGACTTCAGTCAAGGTTTCATTTACAGCTTTGAGATCCTGTGATAAAGTCTTTATCTGGCCGTTATTTGCATTAATATTAACTGCTAAATTTTGAATTTGTTCACTATGCTTTTTAAGACTGTCTGAGACATTTTGAATGTTCATACTATTTTTGAAAGACATGTCGAGTAGCATATTCATTTTATCTTCTAAGGTATATTTAGACCAGTCTGGTTTTTTCACAGTAACCTGGCTAGATGAAAGCGAACTTGATGATATTTGAATGCCAATTTCAGACATAGTTGTTTCTGCTGAGGTTTGGGAATCACTATCAGACATTATCTGTGATTTTACTAGAGTGTTTGGGTTGTTTGTGCCAACCATAGTGGGGGAATTTATAACAGACGGAGATAAAAATACTGAGTCGTCCCCAATAGTTGTTGCTGGTGGAGTTTTAGGTGATGAGTTTGCAGATTTGAAGCTAGATTGTGAAGATTGAAGTCGTTTTGAACTTGAAAAACTCGACGGTCGTAAAATGCTAGTCCTGGATGAGGTTTGATCTGAAGTGATGGGCAGTATACTGAGAGGTGACAGCGGTGTGGTAATCGATTTGACACAACAATTTTTTGGTAGTTTCGTTTTTACAACTTCTTTGGCGCAACTAGGATGATAAGATAATTTACACGTTTTGCAGATGATAGGTTTTATAACTGATCTTTTACATCTAGCGCAGTCCATAACAATAAACACAACCTGAAACTTATCTGACACAATATCTAAACAACGAGGCTGTCAAAATTTGTAAACAGTATCATTTGTTTTGAGTAAATGGTGACACCTGTTGAGCACTGTTATAACTGTTTCGAAAATTTAAACTGCACAGTATGATGGTGGCGGTAGACTTTGGTGATTTGGCTACAGTCCCTCCTTGATGCTATCCACCTATGTTCACGTCTTGCTAAATTACGATAACCTCAATTCGAGTAGAATAAATATATTAAAATTCGTATCTCTGCTTCCAATAAAGCGATTTCAGAGCTTTTCTGCAACCTTGAAAGATTGCAAAATTGCGCTTGCAACAGTATCTGTAACAGAAAAAGCCCGAAGGCACAAAAGGCAGAAATATGTTCCGAAACGAGAGCGATAAAATATATGTATTTGTAAGACTTACGTGACTTTAGACATTTTGTTGTCCAAGTAATTAAATAATTTCTTTTAAAAAAGACAAAAAAGTATTTTTAGCTCAAATGAATAAAAAATATTCTCATTTCTAAGAAATATTGCGTTAATTCAATATTTAATTTTTTTTTTTATTTCAAGTACTTGTAACAAGCTGTCCGTCCTTTATTCCCGTAATTTTATTTCTCATTGTGGAGAAATTTTTGCTACAATTAAGAAATTATTTCACTAATTACAAGAAAATTAATTAACTCAATATTTTATTAACCATTAAAATAAAAATTTAAAATTGTACGTATTAGTTGCTTTAATTTAACATTAAATTTTTCGAAATGTATCATTTTAGCAAATGCTATTACTAGATTTTAATTTTAAGTACCGTTGAGTTAAGTTTTTGTACTTAGTACAATGAAGAAAATTTTTTCTTGGCAGTATTTCAGAATAAAAAATATTAGATTTATGTATTTTAACTCAAATTAACACACTTCCTTCTCTTAGTGTATGGTTAATTATGAATTGACTGGGTAATATTTGAAGTATGAAATACATTAAAACTTGATCATGTCTGTTCATGGCTGCACAGTGAAAAGGTATTGTGTTTCTATGTCAAAGACGGTTTGTTGTAAAAGAAGAGAAAGATTGTGTTACTTTGTTATTGAACTCGAACACAAATTGTCTTTCGATCGATTTAAACACCAAAGTTGTGTTCATTTCACACAATATTTTTTACCGTATGATTAAATATATTTTCTCTGATTGAACATGAAAAAAAATTGATTAAGCCTGAATGTATTTCACCGTTTAGACATTAATATGCGTGTCTACGCCTGAAAAATCGAACTTTCATCGTTCAATTTAAAGTAATTTTGAAGTGACTAGAACAACCTAACCTTTCATCGCTACCCGGAGAAAAAGTAGGTGCTTCAATAGGAAAAAATCCTGTAGTAGAAACAGGAAAAAGGATTCACTGTAAGTAATCAAGAATACATTCCGATTTAATATTAATATCACTAATCGCAATCGTTCAGTGATTACAGAGGGAAATTGAAAATTTTTATTTACAAAATAGATTCGGAGTGATTCTGATGAAAATTTTGATTTAATTTGTAGTGTAACCGAGTAAAAAGTCTTAAAATTGAAGTAAATTTTTATTTCAGCAAAACAAGTCTTATATAGGTGAAATGTATTTTCTCAGTTAAAAAAATTCAATTGAAAAAGTAATTTTTTCTCTTAACATATAAAAATATGTCAAGTTTCAGAAGGATATGGAATTTCATAATCATTCATATAATGGAAATGAATCTAAATTTTAGATAAAAAGTTTTTATTAATAAGAAAAATAATTTATAAAAAAGGAAAATTTTAAAAAAATTTTGTTTGCTCAAAAATCATTTAAAATTTCTAAAAAAATTTTAGTTTCAAAAAAAAGTTAATTCATAAAGAAAAAATTCAAAAGCAATTTAATATCAACTACAATTTCATTGAAAAGCTAGAAATTGTTTGCTGCAAACAAAATTTTTTTTTAATTTTCCTTTTCTTATCATTATTTTTCCTTATTCATAAATAATTTTTTATCAACAATTTCGATTTATTTCCATGATTGGAATTATTGTAATATTCAGAATCTTTCTCGAACTTTACATTTTTATATGTTAAGAAACAAAATTTCTTCGATTACATTTTTTTTTACTGTTACAAAAAATTTCTCATATAACACTTGCTTCATCGAAATAAGAATCTACTTCAGCTTAAATACTTTGAACTCGGTTAAACTCCAAATTAAATTAAATTTTAGCTGAATACCACTTCGAACCTACTCAGTCAACTAAAATTCTCGATTTTTCTGTGCAATTACTTAATAACTGCGATTAGTCATATTAAGATTAAATCCTCTTGTAGTAACAGGAAAAATCCTGGTATTACAACAGAATATCTTCCTGACGCTACAACAGGACGCATCCTGTTGCAGCAGCATGTAAATCCGGTTGCAGCGTCATGATGAAATCCCGCTGCAGCGCTTTTTTCCCCGGAACTGAAATAATTTTTGAATTAATTTTAACAAACTTCAGTTTAACCTACCGTAATGTAGACATTATTTTCCACATTTTTTCATTTAACCCTGTATAAATTGTATCAATTCTACAACAAAGTACATTAATTTTTGAGTACTTTCTTTCTTAGTACAATTTCAGTACAATTCTTTAATAAAAAATATTTTTATCTGTGTGTAATTAACCATTCGTCACTCGTTTAACGAGCGCGGAGCTGCTTTCTTTATATTTATAAAAAATTACTTTGGTTTTAATCGAAATGAAATTGTTATGTTGTCAAGTAATAAAAAAATTTTTTCGTAAATTGAAGAATTACAAATAAAAGTTGAAGTGTATAGCTTAAGGACGTTCGTTCGCTACGCTAGAGTCAAATGAGTACCAAGTTTTTATAAATTTTATTCGGGACTATAAAAAAGTTATAAGATTTATTAATAATCTTGCAATAATTTATCAATGCTTTTTATATGAACTAGATATTTTCTAGGTTTTTATTTGAAAAAAATAGTTTATCTAAATTAGTAGTTAGTCTGACTTTAATTTAATCACTTAATAAATTTGGCAACAGCCAAAATATTTATTTAGATTTTTCATTAATTTACTAACACAAATTTCAATCAAATAGATTTTCAACACTATTCTGTTAAATATTTTGATTATTGTTTCAAAATTTTTTTAATTTCATACTTTTTTTTCGATAGATCTGACAATAACCTTAACTTAATTTTGACACTCAATTTGTGTATGTGTACATTGTCTTCCTGCGCATTGTTGCCAGTTTTCAATATGGTGACATTTTTATCAAAACAGTTAAAAATAATTAAAAATTAATTAAAAGCTTCGTCAACACTATTTTTTTTATCAATTATATACACTACATATTTCTAAGAATATTTTAAAAGGATACTTAGATGTCGTATCTACTCTTAAAATATATCTATTGCAATTTTAAAAAATAAAAAATGTCGATTCTCCATAAGACACTATATTACATATTTTATTTTTAATCATCAATAACTTTCTGAAATGATCGATGACAAGTTTTGAATTTTTGAGGATAGATACCTACGATAGATACCTTTCATTGAACTTGTGAAAAAAAAAAAAAAATTTTTTTACTAACAACTATCATGAATCAACGTCCTTGAACACATGTTAAATATGTTATTTTTATTGAGTGTAGAGCTTATAGTATTATAATAGGATTAAAAATTTTTTTTTCAGGGAAACAGTAAAGATTGAGAAAAAATGATCCAAGTGGTGAAGAGTTAAATGTATCATAATTTTCTATTTTAGAGGTTTTATTAGAGAAAATAGAAGAGTTGGAGCGAAAGCTCCAATCAATTGAAAATGGATTCGATCCCAGCAGAAGCTTACAAAAGAAATCCATCATTTCAAAGAGAGTAATCGATGAAGCAACTGACAAACTGGAATTGGGAAAGATCAGCATTGAGTATTACCTCAAGATTGTTAATGTTGAGCTGCAAAAACGAATCCCTAAATTCGAAGCAGCTAGTGATGACTCAGATGAAGAAGAGCCGGAGCATGAAGAAAATACTGTTGGTTAGTAATTTCATGTGAATGTAACTATTGCATTAGTCTTCATGACGGAACTCTTGAAAAATTTTGCTATATTTCGATACAGCTTGTCAAGCTGATTAAAAAAATATATATTGATCAAAAGCTTAAATATATATATATATATAATTATATATATATATATATAATATATATATAATTATATATATATAAATATATATAATTAGAATAACATATAAAGAAAAAATTATTTATTTGAATATAATTCGTTTAAACTTAAATTAAAGTTAAAAAAAAACCATAGGAATATCAGATATAATTATAATTTACTATAGTAAACTCAAAAATATTAAAAAATTAAAAAAAAAAAAGATATTTTTGTTCCTCTAAATATCAATTTAAACTTTAATAATTGTTAAAAAAAAAAATACTGAAATGATAGTAAATCATACATATATTTAAAAGAGATTTTTTTTTTTTAATATAAAATATTTAAATCAGACTGGAGTACACGAAAAAAAACATAACGATGACTTATCAATTATTACATACTTATTTTATAAATATTGTTAAAAATTAATGTTAATTAATGCTAAATACAAATTTTCATAAAAATTTATTTCAAAAATTTAATCTTTGGAGACGCTAAAAAATTATAAGCGCATTTTATCATAAATTAAAACTGCTTCTTCAATTCAAAATATTGTATACATTTTCATTACTAGAAGTAGGAATTTTCATAAAATAAAATTAAACTCAGCTATTTTAGAAATATAAAATTTTTCTTTAATACAAAAGAAATTAAAACATATCATCTCTTGTGGAAATAATTCTCTGAAAAAACTCTTGAAAAGTCTTTATGACTCTGAATAAGACTTTTCGAAAGTCTTCACATCCCTAACTAAGTAAAGGAAAGATTTAATAAGTCTTCAAAAATCTTCAAAAGTCAAATATTCCCTGTAATTTCGGACTTTCTCAAAGAGTTATTAAGACTTGATAAGACTTGTTTAGTTTTACAGAAAAAGAAGAGAATATTTCTTTTCAAAAAAAATAACTTATAAGAATTGGAGAAAATTGAAAATAAAACTATAAACAAGAATTAATGCATGTTTTGTAAAAATTTTTAAAAAATAATATTTTCATCACGAAAATACTTCGATGCGCATCGAATCACTCATAGTTGAGCAAGTCAAAACCTTGTGGAAATAATTCTCTGAAAAAACTCTTGAAAAGTCTTTATGACTCTGAATAAGACTTTTCGAAAGTCTTCACATCCCTAACTAAGTAAAGGAAAGATTTAATAAGTCTTCAAAAATCTTCAAAAGTCAAATATTCCCTGTAATTTCGGACTTTCTCAAAGAGTTATTAAGACTTGATAAGACTTGTTTAGTTTTACAGAAAAAGAAGAGAATATTTCTTTTCAAAAAAAATAACTTATAAGAATTGGAGAAAATTGAAAATAAAACTATAAAAAAGAATTAATGCATGTTTTGTAAAAATTTTTAAAAAATAATATTTTCATCACGAAAATACTTCGATGCGCATCGAATCACTCATAGTTGAGCAAGTCAAAACATCAACAGCAAATGAAGTGCACTTGATGTTGGAAACAGATACAACTCAAAGAGTAAATCCAATCGGTATTTAATTTGGACTATCAAATATTTAAATCAACTTTCTAGGTAGGATGGGCATTGTAAAATTAGGATCAAATTTATTAATTAACTCTGAATCACCCATAACTGCAACAGTACCCAAGTCGTTCTGAGTACGAAATCTTAATTGCATAGAGCCATGCGAGTGATGAGTTATATTGTCATATCTGGCATCATTTTCAAGACACAATTTAAAATGGGTTAACGAAAGAACCCTCGGAAAGCTTTGTATAAAATTATGCTGCCTTCGTCGCATGTTTTTTTGTTGACTTCGCCAGGATATTGTTCTACTTGCATCTGCATACCTATAAATAACAAATTTAATCATTTAAAGTTAAAATTAAAAATTTTTTTATCCTTTCTAATTCCATGAAAAAAAAAAAACATACGTTGCCCTTAAACTCTCGTATATATCACAGGTATTTGCTAACCGAGATTCGCAACGATCATATAATTGTCTCACGAAGGCTCTCTCTTCTTCAAGACGCAAGTTTGGTGCGTGATTGTGCTCTCTAATCAAACGAAATTCATTTGCACTTTTAATAGCTCGCCCAGTGCATAATCTGGTAAGACTATAAGCGCAGACTAAAAATCCAAATAAATTACAAAAAATTTAAAAATAAATATGAAAATTAATTTAGCAGATATTTTATAATAATAAAAATTTTCATAATGAATAAATTACTGCATAAAAAAAAAAAGAAAAAAATTTAATTTTAGAAAATTTTAAAAATTAAAAATACAATTTTTTATTAATAATTGTTACGTGTGAGCCTACTCCTGGTTATTTACCTGTCACGTAAACAGACCTCCAGACTAGCTCAGCGTCTCAGTAAAATATATTTAGATGTTGATAAGGGGTGGGTCGCTCAGTGAATGAAGAATACCGGTGAATTAACGTACTAATTGTTTATTAGGCGTCACCAAAGCATGGGAGTTACCCGATATGGCCCTGAGAGTCTCTTTTACAAACTAATTCTTTCTATTAAGGCGATTCCGAACTAATACGATTATTCATTTGGTGCAATACTACTGATTCTATAACAGATAGAGAGAGATGGGACGGCAACGAGAATGAGAGTCTTAGGAGACAATTAATTACGATGTAAGACAGCTCGGACTTGACATAGATTCGGACAGACTTAACGACTGACTGATTACAAGTGGCCGTTACTCCTGGAAGTCCCAGATTTATATAACCTCGGTCGCGGGTGCCGCCTGATACTTGTATACGGAAGCCTGGTTGGCTCACCGTCAACATTCGAGACAGTGGCGCTCCTCTCGCCCACAAGTTAACTAGTGCACATGTCCACTAGTGCACTTGTGGACTCGTGGAGGCGACGCGATGATATTAGAAATGCCCCTTTTTTCATGCCGCCATTTTTGTCATGCGCACATTCAAAAATAACGTAGTAAATATTGTGATAACTTGCTCATTTACATAACCCTCGCGGCTTTTGAATCATTCTGGAACCACTATGTAAACGGTCTGGAACCGTTCTGTAACCAGACAGATTCCAGAATGTTTCCAGACAGCGTTTGTTACATTTTTCCATTATGAATCCAGAGCATAACCAGAGTGAATACATATCAAAACTATAGTAAATATATTCTGAATCCAGAATGTAACTTGAGTAGATACATACTATATTCAGAATAAATTCATATCAAATCCATAATGTATCTTGAGTGGAAACATACCATTCTCATAATGAGTATATAACGGAATCAGAATGTAAGCTGAATGGACTCAAAATAAAACAAAAATGAATACACACTACAACCAGAATGTACCAAAATAAATAAATAAATCAGTAAAAATTAACAATTTAAAAAACATTTGATACAAAATTTTTTCTTTATTTGTTTTTTTTTTATTTTATTTTTATTTTGATTTTTACGTTTCTGTTTCTGAGAGTTTTTTAAAGGAGGTGGAGGAGGGATAAGATTTCACATCACATTCACATTCATTAATCTTAATTAAATTTTACGCTTGCCTTATAAATAAATATAGAAAAACGCCCTAACCGAGATTCGAACAGTGAACCTAACGCTCGCGAGGCTATAACCTAACCGCATCGTTATGCGAACGTTAGAGAAACTAAATCGCATCTATGGTTTTTTTTAATTTATATTTTATTTTTTTTTTACCATAGTTTTATAAAAACATACGCAGAATAACACAGTTATTAAGAAAAAATTGTTGTAGTTAAAATAAGGATACTGTTTTATGGTAAGACGCATCTCACGATGACAAACCAAAAATTATTTTTATAAAATTATAGTTTAAGTTGTTTAAGGACATTTGTTACTTATGTAAATTTGACTGTTATAATGGATAAATAAATGACCTTTTAAAAACCAAAAAAAAACGTTAGAGAAACTTATTTGTTAGGAGTTTCATTGACCACATGTATTACTGGCTATCTTGACAGTGTTAGTTTTAGCGTTTAAAATTTACCATTTTACTTTGTAAATAGCGACGTTGTTTGTATAGAAATTTCGTAACTGTATTTTATATTTTTTACATAGAATGCGATCATTTTTTAGGTATGAAATGATAAATATCAAAGTTAAAATTCCGAAGTTAAAATTCCAAAGTTGAAAGTTAAAATTAAAAGTTACAGAATGAAACCAATTCCACTCTGTTTCCAGAGTGTTTCCAGAATGACTCTAGGGTCGCAAGGGTTTCTTTTTATGTACAATTTGCTACATCTATTTATGTATTCTCTGATAGTCATTCTGAATATAACTTAACGTGAATCTAGATTCAAAGAAAAAAAGGTTTACTTGAGCCAAGAAAAAAAATCTTGACTCAAGAAAATTTCTTTGAAGAAATTGAGCATCTTGAGCCAAGATAAAAAAATTCTTGAACCTAGAAAATTTTCTTGTTTAAGTAAATTTTTCTTAGTTTAAGAATTTTTCTTCTTAGCCCAAGATAATCAATTTCTTCAAAGAAATTTTCTCGAGTCAAGGAAACCATTTTTTATGTGTACGAAATTTGAAGTCAAGTAAACTGAAAGACTTGAAATCTAAAATATAATAATCAATTTGGCAGT
>JZSA01006399.1:0-16607 GCA_000956155.1 Cotesia vestalis | reverse complement strand
CACACACACACACACATACAGACATAGTAACAACATCGCGGGGGTAGTCAGGGAAGCTTCTTGTGACTTCAAACGTCGAGATCTGATGAAAACTCGATTTTTGCAAAACGGGGTAAAAACAATAACTTCCCGATTTTTGAAAATCTGAGATTTTTAGCGGAAAGTTGAAAATATATATAAGTTAAAATTGTAGGCATGTGCCATTTACTTTACGGTTATCGTCAGTAGATGAACAGAGGGACTTTACTCCCTCGGTAAAACAGAATGTGGGTTCTGACCCGAACTATTTACCGACAGATGGTAAGTGATGCTTGTAATTTTCGGTGAGGTGTCTGTTTTACCAGCGGTCGATAATGTGCTGCGTGTCTTTTTTCGGGTGAGGTTTATTTTCCCCAAGACCAAAATACCGAAATTACTTATTATCGACATACAATAGTGGTAATGTAGATTTCATTGTAAATCAATAGATGGCAGTGTAAGTAAGATTAGAAAAGTAAGGAAAATTTAACGGATTTAATATCCAGAGCATACCGGGCGACGAAAACGATGGTGTAAGACTCCGGATACTCCCGAGTAGGGCCCAATATTTAAATATATGAGCTCTTAGGGAATTTATTAGCTATATGTACTGTACAGGATTCAAATAATTACTGTAGGGCTGAAATATATATACAAAAATACTACTCAGGCCCATAAGGCCCCTTCCATAGGTATTTTCTAAAGTCTCAAGGAATTTTGTTCATTATTGATGAGATATCGCTTATTGATACTCTTAATGATAGAAGGTAAAGGTGACTTTAAAATAATTTTGGGCCCGTAAGACCCATTATAAAAATAGTCGAGTTTCTGGCGTAAATTTGGGATATTACGACAAATATTGCTCTGAAATTTTAAATAAGAACGAGTTATATTGACTTCTAGGTCACATTGGGCCCATAAGGCCCCTCGCATGAATACTACAGTTCTCAAGAGATATTGTCAGAATTTTCAACAGAATATTGAGGCAAACCTTCTAATAAAGGCAAGTTAAAGTCACTATCGAATCACGATGGACCCATAAGGCCCCTCTCTGAAATATTTGGATTCGTATCGGATATTGCCAGATATTTGACAAGGCATCGCGTTTAAACACATAATTACGCCTTGTGGGGGTAATTTCTATGTCATCTTGTGTCCATAAGGCCCCTCGCATAAATATCTTAGTTTTTAAGGAATATATTCAGATTTTTTACAGAATATCGCATCAAATCGTATACTAATGGCAGTTCACGGTCACTATGCAATCAGCTTGGGTCCATAAGGCCCCTCTCTAAAATATTTTGATTTTTTGGTATATTTACAGATTTTTCACAAGATATCGTTTTAAATTATAAAAAAATGGCTGGTCAAGGTCATTTTGTAATCACATTAAGTCCATAAGGCCCCTCTCTGGAATTCTGTGATTTTTTTGGATATTTGCAAATATTTGACAGAACATCGCGTTAAATTTAATAAATATGACATGTCATGGCCCCTGTGAGATCAGCTAGAGCCCATAAGGCCCCTCGCATGAATATTTTGGTTCTTAAAAGATTTTGATAAATTTTTTAGAGGATATCGGGTTAAATCATATTATAATGGCAAGTCAAGGTCACTTTGTAATCACCTTGAGACCATAAGGCCTCTCTCTGAAATATATTGATTTTTTGGGATATTTTCAGATATTTGATAGGGTATTGCATTTAAACACATAATTACGCCTAGTAGGGGTCACTTATATGCCATCTTATGTCCATAAGGCCCCTCGCATAAATATCTTAGTTTTTAAGGAATATATTCAGATTTTTTACAATATATCGCGTTAAATCCTAAAAGAATGGCTGGTCAAGGTCATTTTGTAATCACCTTCAGTCCATAAGGCCCCTCTCTGAAATATTGTGATTTGTTGGGATATTTGCAAATATTTGACAGGATATCGCGTTAAATTCAATAAAGATGTCATGTCATGGTCCCTGTGAGATCAGCTAGAGCCCATAAGGCCCCTCTCAGGAATATTTTAATTCCTATGAGGTATTTACAGATTTTTTTCAGGATATCACGTTAAGTCATATAATAATGGCAGATCAAGGTCACTTTGTAATCACCTTGAATCCATAAGGCCCTTCTCTGAAATATATTGATTTTTTGAGATATTTTTAAATATTTGACAGGGTATTGCATTTGAGCACATAATTACGCCTGGTGGGGGTCATTTATATGTCATCTTATGTCAATAAGGCCCCTCGCATAAATATCTTAGTTTTTAAGGAATATATTCAGATTTTTTACAATATATCGCGTTAAATCCTAAAAGAATGGCTGGTCAAGGTCATTTTGTAATCACCTTCAGTCCATAAGGCCCCTCTCTGAAATATTGTGATTTGTTGGGATATTTGCAAATATTTGACAGGATATCGCGTTAAATTCAATAAAGATGTCATGTCATGGTCCCTGTGAGATCAGCTAGAGCCCATAAGGCCCCTCTCAGGAATATTTTGCTTCCTATGAAGTATTTACAGACTTTGTAAAGGATATCGCGTTAAGTCATGTAATAATGGCAAGTCAAGGTCACTTTGTCATCACCTTAAATCCATAAGGCCCCTCTCGGAAATACTGTGATTTGTTGGGATATTTGCAAATTTTTGACCGGATACCGTGTTGAATTTTATTATAATGCCTTGTCACAGTCTCTATGAGATCAAGTTGTGCCTTTGAGGCCCCTTTCTAAAATATTTTAATTCTTATAAAATATTCTTAGAAAATTTATAGGAGATCGCGTTAAATCATATAATAATGGCATGTCAAGGTCACTTTGTAATTACCTTGAGTGTATAAGGCCCCTCTCTGAAATATCTTGATTTTTTGAAATATTTCCAGATATTTAATAGGGTATTGCATTTAAACATATAATTACGCCTAGTGGGGGTCATTTCTCTGTCATCTTGTGTTCATAAGGCCCCTCGCATAAATATCTTAGTTTTTAAGGAATATATTCAGGTTTTTTTCAGGATTTCGGATTAAATCGTATACTAATGGCAGGTCATGGTTATCATGTTATCACACTGAGCCCATAAGGCCCCTCTCAGAAATATTTTGATTCCTATGAGGTATTTATTGATTTTTTAGAATATTTTCATATTTTTCTACAGGATATTGCGTTGAATTTTATTATAATGACATGCCATAATCCCTATGACCTCAGCTCGAGCCTCTAAGGCCCCTCGTATGAATATCTTAGTTCTTATAAAAGATCTATAGATTTTTTACAGGGTACACGGGAAAAAATTTCTGGGAAAATTTACGATACAACTATTGTAAAGCTGGACTATACCTTTATTACTATTAATTATCAAATATTTTAGAAGAAAAAATACTATCTATTAATAAAAAAATACGATATTACTATTGTAAAAAGTAAGATATGAAAATTTCCAGTGCTGCCTCTGTATCTTTCCAATAGAACTATAGCAAATTTTACAATAATTGAATTGGAATGTCTCTCAATTAGTGTGAGTGATGGCCGTGCACAGCGCTAGACTCTGAGTTTATATAAATGTTGAAGGACATGGGTCTTAGTTTACCGCGGATAGCCTAAAGCGAGAGTCTCTGGCTATCAACATAGAGTTCTGGGTTCGATTCCCAGATAGCACGAAAATATTTGTTTCTTTTTCGATTACTGTACAGGTGCCAATTCGTGTAACCTTCTATCTCTCTCCCTCTCTAATATTTCTTTTAAAAAAACCAACTGTGAATTTTTACAATAGTTGAATTGTAAAGTTCACAAACACATATTGTATAATTTGCTCTATAGTATTATCCCTATGACCTCAGCTCGAGCCTCTAAGGCCCCTCGTATGAATATCTTAGTTCTTATAAAAGATCTATAGATTTTTTACAGGGTACACGGGAAAAAATTTCTGGGAAAATTTACGATACAACTATTGTAAAGCTGGACTATACCTTTATTACTATTAATTATCAAATATTTTAGAAGAAAAAATACTATCTATTAATAAAAAAATACGATATTACTATTGTAAAAAGTAAGATATGAAAATTTCCAGTGCTGCCTCTGTATCTTTCCAATAGAACTATAGCAAATTTTACAATAATTGAATTGGAATGTCTCTCAATTAGTGTGAGTGATGGCCGTGCACAGCGCTAGACTCTGAGTTTATATAAATGTTGAAGGACATGGGTCTTAGTTTACCGCGGATAGCCTAAAGCGAGAGTCTCTGGCTATCAACATAGAGTTCTGGGTTCGATTCCCAGATAGCACGAAAATATTTGTTTCTTTTTCGATTACTGTACAGGTGCCAATTCGTGTAACCTTCTATCTCTCTCCCTCTCTAATATTTCTTTTAAAAAAACCAACTGTGAATTTTTACAATAGTTGAATTGTAAAGTTCACAAACACATATTGTATAATTTGCTCTATAGTATTCGACTTTTTAAAACTCTTGCTAGTCTTATTTGTTGGATAAAATTTACAATAGTAGATCGTAAAAACTTACATGAGAATTATAGTCCACCGTTACTATTTTATTTAGTAAAAATTACAATAGTAAGATAGTAATAACTCCTTCAATTTTCTTCCCGTGTATCGTGTTAAATTGTAAATAAATAAAATAAAAATAAATAAAATTATGAGATATTTTTAGAAAATTGACAAGATATCGCATTGAATTTGATAAACATGACATGTCATGGTTTTTACGGAATCAGCTTCAGCCCTTAAGGCCCCTTGCATGAATATCTCGGTTCTTATAAGATATTTACATATTTTTTACAGGATATCGCTTTAAATTGTATAACAATGGCAGATCAAGCTCACTTTGTAATCACCTTGAGTCCATAAGGCCCCTCCCTTAATTATATTGATTTTTGGGATATTTTCAGATATTTTACAGGACATTGCGTTTAATTTTATTATAATGACATGTCACAGACTCTATGACATCAAGTTGAGCCTATAAGGCCCCTTTCTAAAATATTTTTATTCTTATGAGATATTTTTAGAAAATTTACTGGATATCGTGTTGAATTTTATAATCATGACATGTCATAATCCCTATGAGATTAGCTTGAGCCCATAAGGCCCCTCGAGAAAACTTTTCTATCAGTGTAACGCGATATTTTATCAAGACAATGGTATGAATCAATACAATAACAAGACTTGTTAATCATTGCTTAGTTAATTATAATTTTATTTTAAAATATTCATTTCTTCAATAATTTGATGTCACTTCTAGATATTTTAATACTCGATAATTTATGTTTTATTGTAATGATATCTCCTGTATTTTCAGGCTCTTCGTCTCTTGTTGAATCTGAAAATAAAAATAAATTTGTTTTTTACTTCCTGTTAAAAATTAAAAATTAATGTTGTAGAACCATTTGATTACCGTTTTTTATCCAGTTTAAAATATATAAAAAGTAAAATTTTTAACTTCCCGCTAAGAAAACACTGGCACATAAAAAAAAAAAAGTGGAATGTACTTTGGACCGGACTTACCTACCGACATGTATTTCGACCCGCTGAATTCGAATTTCAAGTCCGTTTGGCCCGGTCACCCTCCAATTTTGAGTAAAATGCAAAAAACCTCTACTGGTGACATATCTATAGATATTATGTATATTTATTCCACCAGAGGCGCTTGTGCAGTACCTTCCTAGTACTTATGTTTTTTTTTTTCTTTTGCATTTTTTTTTTTATTAATATTTTATAATTAAATGAGCATTATGAGTCGTGCACTTTTGGATTTTCCAAACTTTTTTTTATTTATAATCGAAAAAACTTAAAGAAATAAATTACTGTATCATTTAATAATTATAATATGGCTATATTACTCATAATAGTCATGATAAATTTATGGATTTTTGTATTATAACAATTCGAAAAGTCTGTTCAAGTACTGGTCCCACTTTTGTGAGTGTTCAAGTACTGGGTAATTTACCTTATTTTAAGTTATCCCAGCTCGTCTATTTCATATAACACTATTTTTTGAATTTTTAAAGCGTTATAACTTTTGAATGAATCAATCCATTTTCTCGTGGTTTACGGCGTTCAACGCACTTTTTTAGTTTCTTTAAAGAATTCTAAAGAGCGAATTCTTGGAAATTTCATTTTTGAGAATTCTCAAAATTTATCAAGTCAAATTCTTTGAACTAGTATCAAAAATCTAAGGGCGATGGAACTCTTTGGATCGCCGCTTATTTCGATCAAATTGGATGAGCCGTTCAAAAGTTATAAGTGATTTACACAGTCATACAGACACACACACACACACAGACCCGGTGACATCACCGCGGAAATAGTCAGGGAAGCTTTCTAGTACCTCAAAACTTCGAGATCTGATGAAAATTTCACTTTCGTTAAACGGGGTAAAACCAATATCTTTTCAATTTTTGTAAAGTTTTAATTTTCTCAGTTGGAAGTTAAAAATTTAATATTTGTTTATTACTTCAACAATTCAACTTTGTTAGTTTGAGGTCATTTTGTTTCTGACTACGAAATTTTATACTTATATTTTACTTTTAAGAATGAATTGGAAAATTTAGTCTTTAATTACTCTTATTTCTGTTTAAAATATTATAAATCACATTGAAATTACCTCTAATGCGTTTATATTGAGGCTCTGATGTACTGGAGGCTACCGAAGAACTTTTTTCTAAAATTGTTTAAGTCATTATTATTTATTATTTGATCGGTCTAGAAACACAATGTACTATTACTTGTTGGAAGTAAATACTATTATCGTAATATTTTTTTATGATTTGGACCTTTAAAAATAACTTTTTAAACTATTTTGAAGAAATTTGAAAGTTAGAATTGCACTGGTAAAAAATTTAACTTGATTCAAGAGAAAAAACTTGAACTAAGAATAATTTTTTGACTCATGAATTTTTTCTCTTCACTCAAAAAATCATTTTTTTCAAAATGTTGTTTTTGGGCTCAAGTTACTTTTTTATCATTGCTTATATATCTCTTATATCATATATAAAATGTATAACAATTAATGTAAAAAAGTAACTTTAAATGGTTCTTTTTCGGAATCAAGTCTTTTTAAATGGTGGATAGTCAATTTCCGAATCTAGAGGATTGATTTTCATCAATTTCGACACATTCTGTTTATTTTAACGATTTAGCGATTCCGGTGGTGAATTGTTACGTAATAGCACTTTATTTTAAAATATTATATGAATTTTTTGTTTTAAACTTTCCAATCTAAAGATCACATGACTACCACGCAATACTATACTTTTAAAGAGCTTAATATTGGTATCTTCGATAAACTGCTAAACAAATAGATCAAGAAAAAATATTTTTTTTTTTATTTTTAATAATTGTATAATATTATGAAATAACTCTGATTGTCTTATTCAGTGAAGAATGTGGAAAATAAAAAATTCTTAAAACTGTGTCTTTTCTTGTGTTTCCAACAGGTTATAGTACGTTACTATGCAATTAATTAATAAAAAACAATGTAATTTAATAAAAATTAAAAAATATTAATTTTCATCCATTCTATAACCAATTTTTTTAACATAATTTTAATTTAGATTTTAGTAAGTACTGATTTTTAAGAAAAGTTTTACAACTTTAACAGTTGATGCTTGGGAATATTAACTAATGTTAAGATGATTGATGATTTTCTAATAATATGAAAGTAGTCGAGATCAAAATAATTATAAAATATCATTGTATGGCTATAGTAGGTATTTTATAATTATAATTTTGTTAATAACTGCATTTAGTAACACTGTAAATCCAAGTGTCCAAAAAGTGACTACAAATAGGATTTTAACATAGAAAACTAAAATACCAGGAAGTTTTAAAAGTGACTACCATGGTTTAAGATCGGAACGAAACATTTCATGTATGTTTTAAAACGCTTGGATTTTTAGTGAAATTGTGATTCTATGAAAATTTTTTTATTTAAACTAGTAAATATTTAATATTGAATAATTTGAAGGATTTACTGGTTCCAAATGGTTCACTGAAAAACTGGGGTGCCTTAGGTTCAACAGTGCTGGAAAATTGCTTGCCGTCAGGATGTTTAATACTCGTAATTTGATCTAAACAAGATATGAGAAAATGAATTAAAAAAAGGATAATCGTTGCAAACTATATATAAAAAGTATACTTTCATGTACTGTGAATATGAATATTAAATCTTTGAAGTTAATTCTTCATCATTACATCTGAATTCTATTCGTCCGGTATTAATATTAGATAAATATCATTTAAGATAAAAACAATATGTATGATGTACTAAATATATTACACGGAGAGAAAAGAATAGAACTTATTCCTATATGTAGAATGGTAACCAGTAACATATTACATAGTAACGGAAATTTTTGTGAGAACAATGTGTAAATTTGCTAATAAAAATCTTAGAAATTGTGATAAAAATATGAACAATCACTCATTCGATGCGGAATTCAATTCTTAAAATAATGTTGTTTTTTTATTTTTTTATGAAAATTTCAATTTATTATTAACAAAAAACATAACCTAAATAAAAAATCTCAGTTTTTCGTAAACAACTCAATAACTACTGGTGATATCAAAAATCGGAAAAAAAGATTCTTAAAGCACAGGGTTCTTACAAAAATTTCCGTTACTATGTAACATGGTAATGGTTACCATTCTAACATAGGAATAAGTTCTATTCTTTCCTCTCCGTGTATAATTATGAAGTATA
This sequence comes from Cotesia vestalis, assembly GCA_000956155.1. Taxonomy (NCBI): domain Eukaryota; kingdom Metazoa; phylum Arthropoda; class Insecta; order Hymenoptera; family Braconidae; genus Cotesia; species Cotesia vestalis. The sequence continues at coordinate 7,878 of JZSA01006399.1, read as the reverse complement.
AATATATTAATGAAAATTTCGATAAAACATTACAAATTAGATATTTTCTTTAATTTTTTATTAAAAGAAATCAATTTAATAATATTTACTTATTTTGAATGGCCCTCTTAATTTTGTAGAAGCACAAGTTTTCACAGTGGTAGAAGATATCGGTTTTTTTAAGAGCTTCAGCTTTTTTAGTTGTTCTACAGTCAAATTAATTTATGATTGATAATTTAGATTCAAAAAAATAAAATAAAATAAAATAAAAAACAAGGTTTACTCTTTAAAAATGAATCAGTGGAATTTCACCGTTTCACAGTTATAAGTATACCAAGTGGTATACTTATAACTGTGAAACAGTGAATTTACTACTAATTTCCAGTGATTTTCACTGTTTCATATTTAGAGAGTATGTAAAATATTTGTATATAGTGTGTAAATGAATTAAAGTTTTTTTCATATAACCTGCATTAAAAATGCGAGTTTCAATGCCTGTTGAGCCAACCGAAACTAGACAATTTCAGACCAATGCGACTGTGCTGGGCAGAAATCAATCATTTATTTTCCAGCGGACAGAAAATGACGAATTTCTGTCCGTGAGATGAAGTTGCAACTTTGTTTTCAATCCTATCAATTGTTTTTTTATTTTATACCTTTATAATTGTCATTCTAACCGTTAACTGTACTGACATATTATAATTCTGTTATTAAGCATAAATAAGAATGACAAAAGAAAACTATTCAATTTTCGAATAATGTTTGATAAAAAATAGACTATTATTTTCTATTTTATTTTAAGTTTTATAATAAAATGGTATTTTCGCTATTCGTCTGAAACTATCTAGTCCTGGTTGGCTCCGGACATTGAAACTAGCATTTTTAATGCAACTTATATGGAAAATATAATGGCTATGTTCCGATATACACTGTAAGCACTGCGCAGTATAACGGCAAATTAGTATACTGTGATATCGTTTCTTTATAGTCAGTTATACTGGTTACTATTTAAGACGGAACGCGGTCCAGTATACTGTCGTTCTTGTTTTTTCACGCCATTTTCAAACTAATGTTTTTTAATTTAATGTTTGCTTAAACGTTCTCTGTTAAATAAGAAAAGTTATTGTTTGAATATTTAAAAAATAAAATATTTAATGTTGAATTTAATTATAATTTAAATAAATTTCTGATATCAGTAAGTTAAATTTCAAGCAAATTTAAATAAATTTAAGAGATTGAATTTTTTTCTATTTTCCGCTATAAATAAATAAGTCATAAATTCAGGGTTCTTTGGATAATTTCAATACATTGGAATAGATTGTAAATTTCAAGTTATATTAATTACTTTCTATGACAGATAGATAGATAAATAATAATTTTATTTGATCCTGGTCCTAATAAGCTGCTTCAGGACCATCAACAATTACATTCAATCGAGGCTATGTTAGAAGAATATAAAAGAGGGTAAATAAACATGATATAAATATGCGTATTCAGTTGGAAGATTTAGAAACGCTAAAACCACCGCAATGGCTGAATAATCAAGTAAGTCTGGAAGCTTATCATTTATCCACTCTTATAATTTAGATGGAAATGTATACGATGAATGTAAATATAGATACTTGAAGCCAATTTATTCGTAACGTGATTGGTCAAATATATCATTAGCATGAAAATATATATATATATATAAAATTCCATACCAACATTTACACGCGCGTTTGCGCGCGCAACGTATACTAGTAACTATATTGTCTTTTGGTTGTTGATTTAATATATACAATTTGGCTATGTTCCGATATACACTGTAAGCACTGCGCAGTATAACGGCAAATTAGTATACTGTGATGTCGTTTCTTTATAGTCAGTTATACTGGTTACTATTTAAAACGGAACGCGGTCCAGTATACTGTCGTTCTTGTTTTTTCACGCCATTTTCAAACTAATGTTTTTTAATTTAATGTTTGCTTAAACGTTCTCTGTTAAATAAGAAAAGTTATTGTTTGAATATTTAAAAAATAAAATATTTAATGTTGAATTTAATTATAATTTAAATAAATTTCTGATATCAGTAAGTATCCTTTTTATGTTTCAAAAAGTATTTTTTCACAAATACTTGTAAACCTATAAAAAAGGTTATGTATAGTTAAAGTTAATATTTTGTTTGCAAATAATAATAGTATATTAATTAAATTTTAAAAAATATACAGCTAATGGACTACACAATAATCGGGATCGTATTAGCTGGTACAGTTCAAAATTTATTAGAATCCTCAGACGATGATTCTAGTGATGATGAAGATCTCGTCTATTGTTTTGGCAATCGCGATGATCAGAACATTATTCCAAGGATAGAAAATTATGTGGAGACTACTGTTTTTCGAATGACTGATGAGACCTTTAAAAGTCATTTTCGGTAAGTCATCCATTTTCACACATTGAAGTATTTTTTTTTTTTTTTAATTTTATATTAAGAACTGGAGTTACTATTAGCTAACGATTATTGTGTTATAATATATTTTTCAATTATAGTATGAGACGAGATACTTTTGAATTTCTTATAAATTTACTTGGACCTGAATTGCAAAAACAATCTGTACGTTACGGTAGAAATCCTATTTCTGTCGAAAAACAACTTCTTTTGAGTATTTGGACTATGTCAACACCAGATTCATACAGGTATAATATTAAGTGTTTATTATCTAATGCGATTTTACACGTTTTGAATAACTGTCGAAATGTTAATGTACAAAACATTTTATTACTTTTTAACAGATCCGTTTGTGATCGCTTTAATGTTGGAAAAGCAACAGGATGGAGAACTGTTTGGAAAGTTGTTAAATCAATTTATAATTATTTACCTGTTTACATCAAATGGCCTACTCATGAAGAAGCAAGAATAACATCTAATCACGTATTTCGAAGGTACGGATTTCCAAATGTTTTAGGAGCAGTCGATGGAACACACATAAGAATCGCTCAGCCTAAAGAACACCATGCCAGCTATATTAATCGTAAAGGATTTCATTCTATTCAAACTCAGGTTTTTTTATAATTTAAACCTTACAATTTACTCTTTATATGGAAGAAAATACTATTTCAAACAGTAGTATTCGCCATATAAATGTCTAAAATTTTTAAGTATAATAATTAAGAATTCAGACTTTAATATTTATCATTTCGTACCTAAAAAATGATGTTATGATATGTAAAAAGTATAGAATAAAGTTAGTAAATTTCTAATACAAGCAACGTCAATATTTACAAAGTAAAATGGTAAATTTTAAACGCAACGCTAAAAATCAAACTGTAATTATTGACTTGCTTAGACTGGTAAAATGTATATTTTAAAAGTATAATTTTTACTGTTTGAAATATTAAATTCTCCCAGAGTGAGACCCCCTTCTCTTTCATCTGAGTTCCCCTTCTCTTCATAATATGGACTATATATTGAAATGGCAATTTTTACTGTTTGAAACTGTAATTTTTAAAGATAAAAGAGTCGTTATTTACTATAGTGACAACTACTAATTACTTATTTTGGATATTAAATTATAAATTGTGGCTTTTATACTTTCTACATTAAGTTCTGTAATATTTACATTTTTGCCACCCCGATGTCCGCTTTACTGTTTGAAACTATAAAAACTAACCGGAATCCGAGTGAATATTGCAGTTTACTTTTTTCCGTGTACTTAAAGAGTAAAGTTTGAATTAATTATAAATTTGAATTATGTCGGACTTGGCGGATGTAGATGCAAGCCGAGAAATATCTTTTTTCAACTGTAGTTTCCCATCTATTGGAGAACTACCATGTATTCTCGAATTATTTAGTCTGTGGCAGATCACTTTTTACATCGAAAAAAAGTCAGGATCGAAATTTTTGCGTTGCTATAGTTTATGCTGATTACATTTAATAATATTAAGCAGATTAATTGTTATAATTGGATATAATCAATTAATATCAGGAAAATAAGGTATGAACTACCGTTATAATACAAATTTGAGGAAAAAAAGGACCGTAGAATTTAAATAAAATTTGCAACCTCTAAAAAACGTGATGCTTACAGTAAAGACAGTCGGTAGTCTGGCGCTCCGTTTACAACGGAATTTTTGAACGGAACTTGGCGCCAGATTCTATCGAATCTGTGGATATCCACTGGAATAAAAAAAGTTATATACAATTTATATGATTCATATCTAGTTATATATGATTTCCGTATAGTTACATCGATAGAAGGATTTGTTTATATTTAATGAGCTTTATTAACTGTTAATAAGTGATTTTTTAACATCATGGGATTTAATAAATATTTATTACGAGGTGATAAATCATTTCTTAAATACGATTTATTAAATGTTAATAATTATTTGTTAACAGTTAACGAATATTTATTTAAAATCAAAAGCAAAAATAGCAATTTTTTATTGACATTTTTTACAACCCGATAGCTAAAATACATGATAATAATTCAAGTAACTAAATAAATTAACGTTTTTAATATTTAAAAATATGAAAGATAATTATATAAGCTGCAATAGAATTCGGTATGTTACAATAAACGTTATTATAATGTAATACAATTAATGCAAATAATTTATAAAGATAATTTTCGTTTATAAGCAATCTTCATATCATATGACATTGTAAGTAAGACAAATTCACTCAACAAAATATTTATTAACTTTTAATAAATATTTGTTAATTATTAATAACTACTTATTAACTATTAACGAATGAACTTTTCTCTCAAATAAATATCTATTGAATGTTAAAAAATGTTTATTCAAATTTAATAAATCAAACAATTGTCTTTAAACAAATGAAATTTCTAATAGTTAATAAATCATCATATCAATTTACATATCATTATATATAATTATTAAAAAATGCTACATCTAATTATATATTATTATATATTAATAAATGTAAGTTTAAAATTTACATTTGATGAGACATAATTATGTACAAAGTTTTACGTTCAATTATATATATGGTCCTATCTCTGTTGAAAAACTCCAATAAGATCCCATTAAAAGCGACAAAAGCCACTTAGAAACCAATAAATTTTATTGGTTTCTAAGTGACTTTTGTCGCTTTTGATGAAATCCTATTGGAATTTTTAAAAAGGCATATCAATTAAATCTGATCAGATATAATCATATGTAGATTTATACATAATCATATATAGCCCTAGATAACTCAGGTCTAATAAGATCTAATCCTATATACTAAAATTGATGGTAGAATAAAGTTAGCTTAGTATCGAAAACATGGACCCTGATTGCTTGTTGGGGGGCTATCTCAGAGATCCGAACGAAAATGTAGCCAACGTAGTAAATACAGTAGAATTCACAAACAAATTTTGCTTTTAGCAAATTACAAACATCTAAAAACTTATGAGTAATACAAATTAAAGTGCAAATGAGATAAAAAAATTATATTTGTTAAAACACTTACGCTAAAATACTTGGATATTATATGCAGAGAAAAACAGAGTTGAAAATAATAAAATAACTAACCGGGTAGCTAACAAATTACCAGAAAATATTTAAATTTAATCTAAATATTAAAATAGAGTTGAAATGTATGTGAAACCAATTTATTCGTTATGTGATTGGTTGAAAATATTTATTCTCATTCTGATTGGTTTAAAGTGAATATAATATACATAAACGACACATAAATATATCATGACAATAAATATAAGGCGCGCGCAAATTAAATTCTAGTTTTACATAAAAACGACATGCAGCTGACATTGTTTTACAAACACAAATAAGAAAGAAGACGTCTGTAAGATATATTTTGATAGGTAATTAACCGACGGAGTAAATTCAAGTTTGAGTAGAATTCGAACGTAACCTTTTAATACTCTGAACTAAAATGAAATTTATCTTAATATTAATTCTAAGAAATTTTTTTATTTAAACAAAAAATATAACTATCAATAAATAAATAACAATAAAATATTATCTAATGAGTGATAAATATTATAAGATTTCAAGAATCTTTTTTATTTTTAGAAAATTTATTTTGATTTTTAGAAAATTACACAAACCTTAAACTAAAATTAATGAACATAGTAATAAGTATAGAAAAATTGTAATTAAAAATAATTTTTTTTTTTAATTAAATGTGGAAGCTGGAGCTTTTTATCCAAAATTAAAAAATTTCTTTTTATCCAAAATTTAATCACAATTTTTTTACACTTACTATTATGTTCATTAATTTTAGTTAAAAGTTTGTATGATTTTATAAAAATAAAAAAGATTCTTGAAACGTTACAAAATTTATTACTAATTACATAGCATTTTATTGTTATTTATTTATTTATTGATAGCTACATTGTTTTCTAAATAAAAAAATTTATTTTGTTTAAAAATTTTTTAGGATCATTATTAGGTCCATGAGATGTAAGAATAAAAAAAACTATTACAAATTAAATGTTAGAAAAATTAATCAAAATAGAAAAAAAATAATAACTAGTGATATTAGAATCAGGTCCTTCAGGATGCTTCATCAACAGCCAACTAAAAATTTCTTAGAATATTTATCCTAAGAAATTTTTGAACAAAATAAATTTTTTTATTAAGAAAAAAAATATAGCTATCAATAAATAAATAACAATAAAATATTATTTAATGAGTGATAAATTTATCATATTATAATATCTTATAATATTAATATTATAAGATTTCAAGAATTTTTTTTACATCTTTTGAAAATTTATTTTTATTTTTAGAAAATTATGCAAACCTTAAATTAAAATTAATGGACATAAAGTAAGTATAGAAAAATTGTAATTAAAAATAATTTTTTTTTTTAATTAAATGTGCAAGCTGAAGCTTTTTATCAAAAATCTCAAAGATAATAACAACGCTGATAAAAAGTTAATATCATTCAAGAAAAAAAGTTTAAATCAAAAATATCATGATAAAGAAAAAAAAAGATATATGATCTAAGGCATTTTTTTATGCAAGGAAATTTTTCTCTTGAATCAAAAATGGATCAAGAATTTTTTCTCTTGAATCCAGTTTACTTTTTTTCCATCGAAGGAAATCTTAAATAAGATGAAATTAGAAACTTTAAGATATAATATACTAGTAATAATTGAAGAGATAAATTTAGAGTAATTAATAATCATTAAGAATAAGTAAGGCAAGGGTGAGCCATCGTTTGGGCAGCAGCAGCAGCCGTTACTATGATGGCCACTTCATTTATGTGTTGTCGACAGACGGGGCATATAAAATCTGTCTCGCTCTCGACTGATACTGCCCGCCAACTTTCAACACATCCTGAGCAAGCAATTTGATGCCTGCATGGTAAAAAATACTGGTTGACGGGCTGGTCAGCACAAATTATGCATAACTGGTCGACTGCATCAAAAACTGTAAATAACAAAATAAGCAGAATTATACGTTTGTAACAGGGTAAAATTACCCTAAATCGATAAGTTACCAGAGATCGATAATTGTTCGACATAGCACTGGCGCGTCTCGATCTTCGGGCCTAAAAGGAGAATAGGAGGGGGTAGTTTTGGGTTAAAACAGGTGAGCCGTGCAGTGGAAAAGGGAGAAGTAGTGTGACCGCCAGATATAGTGCCACGGAAATCCAAAAAGACCGATCCCCGAAGTAGTGACGAGACGAAGGAAGCCGACTACAACTAGGACTTCAGCCTCAATTAGAGAGTTAGATCATCGTATTATTCGTCAAGGTATCAATTATTACTCTGTGGGAAAGAAGTGGACCGCGGTTTACCCAATACCTAGTTACTTCTTCTTTTTAATTATCAATTGGATCGTTTAATCGACGATTAGTTAATTAATCAGAATTAAACATTTGTTAGTTTGGATTGAGTGATTTTCCTGGGGGCTTATACCCGAGAGTCACTCAAT
>JZSA01006396.1:0-30739 GCA_000956155.1 Cotesia vestalis | reverse complement strand
ATTTCTACATTTATTCATTACCATTATTTATCCGTAATTTCATTTGTTCAAATTATTATAATAGTTTTTTTACATAAGGATCTATCTTTTTAAATACATAAATTCATTAAGTGAATGTTTCATTTATTTTTTTATACACTTGTATTATTAATCATTTATTCAAATTATATTTTTTATTAACTAGTAAATTTATAAATTTTCATTTATAGTTATGTTCATTTTTCCATTTATACTTTTGGAATTAAAATCAAATAAACATATTATTAGTTGTACGTATTTTTAAAAATAGGGAATTTTATTTGTTCAGTTGGTCATTTGAACAACTGTAAAATTGAACGGATGATCTAGTTTACATAGAATCATTTTTATTTATATACAATTATACGTAAATTTTTCTGTACTTTTATTCATTTATATTCATCAGCAATTTTACAAACTTTCATATTTATTTGGACAAATTTTCATAAATCCAAACTTTCATCGATACCAAAGCAACACGAGCAGGCATAAATTATTGTCTCTTATTGTATATTATATTGTTTATATATGTTTATCTTCTTTGATCTGTATGCATACAAAAATACAAAAATAAAAATTACAATAGTATATAACATTGAACAATTAATGGGCTCGTTCAAGTTTACTAAGCTCATGGCAGATCTTAGCAGATCTTGTATCACAAACTAAAAGTGACTACATTCTCTCTAAAGAATATCTATAAGAAAACAATGCAATGTATACTAATCTAAGCTCAGTCCAGCTCAGAACTTAGTAAACTTGAACGAGCCCAATAATTTTTACTGAAAAGTGCTAATATATTTAAAAGTTAATACTGTATATTTAATTGACATGCCAGGAAATATTTCTTATCATCATGGCCAACGAACTCTGTCACGTCGTCGTATCCCCGTGATTAGTATCGATGGTTATCAGTACATGTGCTCCAAAATTTATCCTAATGTCACCTAAGAATAATTGACGTTACTAGTTAGCGCGCTAACAAAAATGTTTTTATTTACTGATATTTTAGCTATTGATCGCCCTGAATAAAAAAAAGTATTGAGACAAAAGAAAAAATATTGAAAAGTATTGGATTGACTAGAAAACCAATACTTTTCAATACTATTTTCTTTGTCTCAATACTTTTTTTTAATCAGGGCGTTATTCTCATAAGACGCAACTATTAACCAATTTAATTCATTACGCAGGTATGTTGTATGTAAGTATAAAAAAATAAAAAATTGCAAGTTTAGAGGACAAATAGTCAATAAACGACTTGTCATTTCGAATGATCATAATCACGCTAGGATCAGCAATGCACAAATCATTTATCATTTTGAAGAATCTTTGTTTAACGAGGTGAAAAAAGAACATTTCAAGTCACTGAGAGTTATTTATGATGAAATAAGTTTGCTATAAGTATTTAAAAAAACTCCGATAAGTATATAATATCGCGTTTCAGATGCCATAAGGGCATATACCGATAAAAGGTCCTGGTGAAAAGCCATAAGGGCATATAAAAAATTTTTTTTTCGGGGAATCGATGTATTTTTGTCGGAAATGTGCAGAAATGCAAAAAAAATATTTTATTTGCCCTTATGGCTCCCGGGACCCACCTCGGATGCCATAAGGGCATATAAAAAAAATTCTGTTATTTTTTCTAAGTCCAAGAACATTTTTAGTTAGGCGAAAATTTTTTTTTTGCATTTCTACACGTTTCACACAAAAATACGTCAGTTACCAAAAAAAAAAATTTTTTTATATGCCCTTATGGCATCCGAGGTAAATCCCGGGAGCCATAAGGGCATATAAAAAAAATTTTTTTCGGTAATAGATGTATTTTGGTCCGAAATGTTCAGAAATTCAAAAAAAAAATTATACGCCCTTATGGTTCCCGGGTGCCATAAGGGCATATAATTTTTATATGCCCTTATGGCATCTGTAACGCGATATGTATATAAAGTTATATTAAGTTAGTTAATTGTGTAATTTTTTGTATAATCTGCTTATTTTTTTTATTCAGTCATTATGAAGCCGCTGTTCATGTCCCATGGGTAAATATTAAATCAAAAATTTTAAGATGGAGGCGACAAACAAGACCCCCCGTACCCAATTCGATAGAACAATATTTAAATATAATTGAAATGCCAGAATGGAACTTTTTCACCAGTTACAACGCAACGAACATAGCAATCACAACTATTGAAGACAATGATCATTTTAAATCAATAATTTACACTGATTTAGGATTTTTACGATCCTTAAATAATGTGACTGAACTTTTTATGGATGCTACATTTAAAGTGATTCCAAGGCAGCCTGCATTTCGTCAATTGTTCACGATTTTAGGATTTGTCCAAGATTCTGTAAGTTTATGCTATTTTCATAAATTGTTTATAAAAATGATTGCTTGTCTTATAATCTATAACGTGTCATAGTGTATTTTATTAAAGCTTCATTGTAATTTATGGTTGTAGCCTACACTGAGAGAAAATTTTATTTAATAGTAATAAAATTTTATTACTATTTAATAAAACGTTTATTTGGCTAATAAAGAGGAAGGGGAAATAAACAAGTAGGTTAGGTTAGGATGTCTCGTTGGAACATCTTTATACTATTTATTTATTAAAAGATTTTACATTAAAAAGATATTTGGATGTATTATAATTGATTGATAAATATTAATTTTTTTTTTTTTAAATTATTTGTTTTAATGACTTAATATTCGTATGAAAAACACATATTAGTATTTAAGAAAATTTTATTAAATACTAATAAAATTTTATTCATATGGAATATAATTTTATTACTATTAACTAAGTTTTATTTTTAAGTCCAAATAAACTTTTTTATTACTATTAAATAAAATTTTCTCTCAGTGTACGGTTGTTTTTTTTCTAAAAATTGATATATATTCTTATTAATTATCAAAAAAAGTTTCTATTAAGAAAATAAATATAGCATACATACTTTTATCATTTAGGACATAAATACAATGGCTCATAAAATTTATTATGAAAAATATTCAGGATGCATTCGAAAATACTCTATCTCTAGATTCATATTTTAGAAATGACCTTGTATCTTGTGAACTATTGACATTTTTTAAGTTATAAGCTCACCCCGACATTACACTCATCGAGACCTTTCATTTGAGTACCCACATCAATTTTTCATATTATATATATATTTATTTATTTATTTATTTATTTATTTATTTATTTATTCATTTATTTATTTATTTATATGAAAAATATATTAAAATGCATGTGGGTACTCAAATGAAAGTTCTTCCTGAGTGCAACATCGGGATGAGCTTATATCTTTAAAAACGTCAATAGTTAAAAAAGTACAGTGCAATTTAACAAAAGTCATTATTTAATAAAGCAAAATTTTATTTATTTATAGTTCACAAATCACGACAGTCACAGCGACTGCAAGGTTGCTAGTGATTTTTTATGTAACCAATATTTTCACTGTAATTTAAAAATTAAGGTTCATAATTAATAATTCAATTTTTTAGTAATAATTATAATCTTAATTTTGAAATAACGGCTTTCTGATTGGTCCTAAGAGAGAATCATAAGAGACATTTGCTTTTATAAAATTAAATTTAGAACAACGTTTATTAAAAAAGTTTTTTTCTACGACCAATATTTCCTCCGTAATATCAAAAATTTGAAGTATCTAATTATTAAAAAATTTGATTCTCTATTTTAAAATTAAAAAAAAAAAATTTTACCAGTAAAATAATAAATATACTTCTCATATGCTTATAAAAAATTGCTCTCATAAGCGTTTAAATTTAAGAATACAACTGCTTAAACATAAGAGATTATAAAGGGTTGGAAAACATGTGATTAAATTTATAACGTCTCATGACATGCTGGAAAACAGTTTAAGAATTTAACGTCGGCTTACTAAGGCTTACAGATACAGTAAGGAATAAAGAACTTAAAAAAAATATTAATAGTAAAAATAATAACAAATATCAAAAATTTTTTATCTTTTAAAGAACCGCAGAAATCCTCGCCGCTTAATTGATGGTGGTGCCATTAGCATGGGTACTTGGTTTTTATGAGTAATGTGAATCTATATAAACTTTTTTTTTTATTTTATTATTTTTATTTTTATAGATAATTGTAAATAATTATAAAAATTACTTCACAAGGTCCTTGCATTCGTGGTTCTCCATCTATTTGAATAGGAAAGCGTTTATTTGTCTTAATTATCACGCTACTGCATTGTGCTAATCTTCTTCCAGACGCTTTTAGTCTGGTATTTACTTGGCCCATGTGCAAAGAATTCTGTTGACCAATCACTTCTATCAGGTTATCTCCTATATCTGTGAAGAAAGAAAAATGGATTCAAATTTTTATACGCCCTTATGGCATCTGTAACGTGATATCAATAATTTACTTTTCTTCTGAGAACTTTATATTCTTCATTTATAAAATAGTTTATTAAAAATACAGTCGAGTCGCGTTATGAACCCTCCTTGTGTCTCTTTCATATTAACGCAAGTCTGGTTAAAAAACAGAGAAAACAAGCCGGACTCATAACGCGATTCGACTGTACCAAAAAAATTTTTTAATAGCAATTAATAAATAAATAATAAGGTAAAAGCCCCAATTATTGACAGGGGTCTAAATATTGACACCCTAAATTATTTTTAAGCATATTTAATTATCTATAATCAGAATAATTATTTTATAAATTTTTATTAAATTCTAATAAATTAAAAAATTAAAAAAAATTACTGTCTGTTCAAAATATTATATATTAATTATTAAAAAAAAAAAAAAGTTAGCACCAGTTCATCAAACCAGCTTACGAACGTTTATTTTCTAAACAACTTTAATTAGAAAAGCATTTTTTTTAAATGCTGAGCTTAAATTAATTTCTTCATATAATAATACTAGCCGTTTCCCGCCCGCTTCGCTGGGCGAATTGAAAAAGGAAGTAAATTAAATTTTATGTTTCATTTTTTTTTTTCATATTTCTATTATTCACCTTTTTTTTTTATTTCTGTATGAACTTAAATATGCCTTGCGGATAGAATTGTAAGCATCGATATTGTTTGGATGCACAAATTCCAAATTCCATCGAATTAGCCTGTATCTTTCATCCATGTGATTTATTTATTCATTCAATCAAAATTTAATAAAAAATTGAATATACATATTTTCTTATTGGTTAGAATTCAATAATCAATTTTGTAGATATGAAAATAATTGCGCGAGATTTCAAATTTGGATTACATATACACATGTAAGGTTAATCAATATATTGCGTTTTTCGTTGCGTTTTATAAACAAAATTATATAAAACTTTCCAGTGTTGTTTTGTTTATTTTTTTTTCTTAATTTAAACGTATGAATAAATTAATGAATGAATAAATAAATAAACAAACATTTGAATCATTAACTTCTCATCAACGCAAGAAGAAAGTTCATTATAAATGTCAATGCTCGACCATTCTTCCGGCAAGGCCGACGTTATTAGTAAGTCTTTTTTATCAGTCGAACTATAATTTAAGTTCTTTTTCTTATTATTGAAATATCAACTAATTTTTTTTTTTTAGATTTACCGGTTACGTTCTCGAGTTATTTGGCTACCGTGACTATCTCTACACGGATCATTTCTCTTTCGGCATCCGTGATGACGTAGGTCTTCCCACGTCATCATGGTCGTTGATAACTTACACGAACTGCAATTTTTAATCGATGTACATCAGGTAAGTACAAAAAAAAATAAAGGTTATGGCTAAATGTACGGTGACTTACGATTTCATTAACATATTTGATTTTTGTACGTTTAGCCATTAAAAAAAAAAAAATATATTTTTTTAATAATAAATTAATAATTTTATCGTAAAGGTGTCAGGTGTTTGCCTCTATGGACGCTCATTTGATGTCAGTGAAGACTACTCGCCATTTGAATTTCGGGTGTTCAGTTTTCAATATTTCATTCGCGACACTTTATTTTTTGAACCGCAAAGCCGTAGATTGGAAAGGCGAGTAGTCGAAAGTGAAATGGAAGTCGATTAATTATTTCGTAAAAAATTGTGATTAAGTTTATTAATTTATTTATGTTTTACTGTTTAAGTCAAATTTCCTTAATTTCAATAAAAATTTTTCCTAAATTATTTATTTTTTTCTTTAAAGATTAAAATAAATGTAGAAAAATTAAAAATGAATAAAAAATTAAAAATAAAAAGAAATCCCTTGTTAAAAATACTGATTGAAAAGAATTGAGAAGCGGTCACTCCATGCAAACTGTATATCTATATATACAAACAAAAGAATTGAAATTATTGAAAACAATTCGAATTTCATCATTTTTAATTCTTTTCAATCAATATTTTTAAACAGGAATAAAGAAAATAGAAAAATAATAATAAATTAAGTTAATTTAATTAGATATTTTTATTGAATTAAAATAAATAACAAAAATTAAAATAAATGGGAAAAAAAGTTGAAAAAAAAAATTTTTTTTAAATAATGATTAAATGGATTTAATTTGATTTTTCTTAAAATTGAAATTTAAAAAAAAATATAAATGCATGAAAAAAAATTTGAAAAAACAAAAAAAATCATTAGAAAAAAATAATGAATTAAAATAATTATCTATTTCAATTCACCCAGCGAAGCAGGCGGGTAACGGCTAGTTAATTAAATAAAAAAAAAAAAACAATTGACTTTAACCTTTTCTATTTGAACAGTAAAAAAATATGGAGTAGAATTATTTGGAGTCTGTAGAAGTTACAGTTTGGAAACATAAATTTAACATTCTCACACCCACCCCCGCAATCCCTATTGGAAATAGAATTTCGTAATATCCTATTTGAGATGATTTCTGCATGACAAATAAAAGATTACTACCAAATTTAGAGTCTATAGAGGTAACAGTTTGGAAATAGAAATTTCACATTTTAACACCCACTACCGCAATCTTTTTCGGCTGTGAGTTGTTGTGAAATCCGCTCTTAAATCATTTCTGCATCACATATAGAAGACTCTAGCTAAGTTTGGAGTCTGTAGGAGCTACGGCTTAAAAAATAAAAATTTTCATTGTTAAACCACCCCCGCAACCCCCTGTGGGGTGAGCTACCGTAAAATTCGTTCATAGACTATTTCTACATCTCTTACAGAAGATTCCTACCAAATTTGGAATTTATAGGAGCTGTAGTTAGTAACGTATTATTTTCCTAATCGGTAGATCTCAAATAAATAATAGTTTTCTACGTTACACTTCGTCCATTTCAGCTATCTCTCGATCCTTCAGGAACCCCGACTGGCGCCAGCAGACTTTTGTTTCACCGGTATCGGCAACCGAGATACGATAAACTTAAATTTTATGTTCCTAGAAAACCAAGATAGGTCTTGACGGTAACGGAATACCTCGGTGTTGCTCAGTAATGCTGGTTATGGAGAGAGGGTCGTGATTTGGTCTCTCAAAGGAAATAATTTTCCACACAAAACGGGACTAAACGATTACTAGTACACAAATCGGTACCCCCAAACTAATATTCAATCTTAATAATCGGAAAATAATTTAATTCGATATATAAAATATCGCGGAAGCAGTCCTGAACGACACGAAACAAAGACCATGGCCTGGGCCATAGGTCTACGTTAACAGCATGCGTGAGACACGCCAGCTTCGGTACGAGAGACTCACTTGACTCTCAAACGATGCTCACTCAACGAGATTTTTTTTTTTTTTAATTAACAATATATGAAAAATTACAAAATTCAATAATTGCTTAAATAATTACTATTGCGCTTAAAAATAAATTTTATAATTTTTGATCTTAACTAAGGCCATATGGCTGCCTTTATTATATAAATTCATGATTAAAAATTTTTTATTAATTACAGGTTATACCGCTTTGTTGGGTTTTAATGCAAAAAAAAGATACATCAGCTTATGAATCAGTTCTTACGTACTTCTCCTTAATTTTGGCACCTCATTTACGTCCATTAGCAATCAACACTGATTTTGAAAGTGCTCTAGGTATCGCTATTCTAAGGAACTATCCAGAGGCTACTCATACTCTATGTTATTTTCATTATTGCCAGGTATAGTATAGTGTAATCAATTTTTTTTCTTTTAGGTACTATAATATTAATAACGCTTAGTTACTAATTGACACAGGCGTTAATGAAAAGAATAAAGAAGTTGCGTCTTCTGAATGCAATAAATGAAAGTAATGAAAATCGATTGTTTTTACAAAAATTACTAGTACTACCTCTACTTCCTCCTGATGATATTGAATTGGCATTTTACTGGATTCTCATTACTACTGCACCAGTACTTTTATTGCAGTTTAAGAAGCTATTAAAGTATTTTCATAACCAGTGGATAAGAATAACAAGGCTAGATGTATATTCTGTTTTTCTTAGAGTTTTTAGAACAAATAACTTCTCCGAGACTTATAATAAAGTATTGGCTCTACGGTTTGGAACTCATCGAAATATTTGGGATTTTACAGGTTTTTTTTTCTTACAATATTATTGATTTAACTGTTGATACAATGTACTCTCATATTTCACTTAAATCCTTCATAATTGTGTTGAAAAGAACTTATGTACTTTCTCTCAGATATGTTACTTTCTCTAATCTATAATTTTTTCCTTTCTGTAGTATTTTTGCTTCATTCATTTCAATTTCATACAATTTAAAATTGTCAATTAAAATTATTCCTGATAATTATTTTTTTTTTTCTAGAAAAAATTGTTCTTTTACAAGAATTAAAGCGTATCGAGTATGAATCATTACAAAACGGCAATCGAATAACGGAGCAGTCTCGAAGTCGTGAAACCTCAAAAAATGAAATTATCCATAGCGCTTGGGTTTTATACCAAAACAACCAATTTGGTATTCCGCAATTTATTAATTGTATGAGCTACTTCATCAATGAACTTAAAAGTGGAAGAGATGTTGATGTTCAACAAATTCATAATTTCATCGCTGAAAATCCAATTGAAATTGGTAATAACCAATTACTTGTTATTGTGATTTTACATCCCTCGTGGAAATAATTCTCTGAAAAAACTCTTGAAAAGTCTTTATAACTCTGAATAAGACTTTTCGAAAGTCTTTACATCCCTAACTAAGTAAAGAAAAGACTTAATAAGTCTTCAAAACTCTGCAAAACTCTTCAAAAGTCAAATTTTCCCTGAATTCTGCGCACTGTGGGCAGTGAAACTCTCATCAACACACCACACTCTAAAAGAAAATTTTGTATCCACAGGTTAAGCGTTTCCGCCGAGACAGCAGTTTCATTTTAAATATTTTTAATAAAAAATACTACAAAAAGTAGTATATAATGTTAACTTTATAAACTCAAAAAACTATTTTCGGTCTACATTATAATGAATTATATTGCAATATAATCTGATTATATTCCATTATATGCGCAAATTATTATATTCAGATTATATTCCAATATAATATTTTTCTACATGGGAAGTCTACTATCATTATCAATTCATAAATTAGAATTGATACATTAGAAGTATAATAATTAAGAATTCAGACTTTAATATTTATCATTTCGTACGTAAAAAATGATGTTATGATATGTAAAAAGTATAGAATAAAGTTAGTAAATTTCTAATACAAGCAACGTCAATATTTACAAAGTAAAATGGTAAATTTTAAACGCAACGCTAAAAATCAAACTGTAATTATTGACTTGCTTAGACTGGTAAAATGTATATTTTAAAAGTATAATTTTTACTGTTTGAAATATTAAATTCTCCCAGAGTTAGACCCCCTTCTCTTTCATCTGAGTTCCACTTCTCTTCATAATATGGACTATATATATTGAAATGGCAATTTTTACTGGTTGAAACTGTAATTTTTAAAGATAAAAGAGTCATTATTTACTATAGTGACAACTACTAATTACTAATTTTAGATATTAAATTATAAATTGTGGCTTTTATACTTTATACATTAAGTTCTGTAATATTTACATTTTTGCCACCCCGATGTCCGCTTTACTGTTTGAAACTATAAAAACTAACCGGAATCCGAGTGAATATTACAGTTTACTTTTTTCCGTGTAACAAAAGGACAAAACGTTCGACTAGAATCAATACTGTGACCAATTTTAAGTTATTTAAATTTTCTGGACGTGATCAAGATTTTAAAGTAAATCAGAATAATTGTAGAAATGATCTATTGAGGGTTAATTAATAAAAAATTTTGATAGACTCACAAAGCACAGAGCACAGTCAACTCATTCGCAGAAGTGCAAAAACATAGAACATTAACATGAAAACATACTCAAGTAAATCTACAGTAACTAGTTTATCCAATAAGATCTTTTTACGACTAATCCTTATATTATTTGAGTAAATGACGATATGCATCATGCAATCCACAAGTCTTTTTTCTGTTTATTGAGCGTGAATGCATGTATGCGTTTAACGGGTGGAGGAGACTAGAATGAATAAGTATAGAAGAGCTGGATGACGGAATAAAATAGAAATGAGTGAACGGTGAAGATATATATCATATAACATGTGGAACTGAGAAACAACGAAATGGGGCAAGTGCCCCATTGTGAGATAATCCATCCTCGTAACGGTAGGACGCGCATGCGCGATCCCTACTTCCGGTTAGCCGCGTTTGGCTTATGGCGACGTCAACCAATGTTGAAGTAATCTAGAAGTACTATTACCATGTTTTTACCACAAGCTAATTTATTTACTCTAAGTCACTCTTGTCGTTAAAATAACCAATCGTCAAACTCATTGATTTGTTGTCTTTGGAATTACAATTAAATAGCTTACTGATATTTTTGATTTTAATGCAACTGGCCAGACAAAATTATTATTTTTAGCACCTTGAAGATTTGTTTTTTAATTTGTCATCCAAATTTTAGTAATTAAGGCTATTATACTATTAGTTGCGTCGTAGAGTTTCCGGTAAGATCCTGATTAAAAATAATTATTTTCAACTTCCGTATGCTAGAGTCTTATTAATAATAATAATAATAATAATAATAATAATAATAATAATAATAATAATAATAATAACAACAACAACAACAATAATAATTAAATTATTGCATAGTCTCTATAACCGTGAGCTTTTTTCGTAAGCAATAATCCACTATAGACCATGATTAATACTATTCTCGCTATTATCATTGGAGAATAACTTAAATTGTTTATTTATTTTATTAATTTTTATATTTAAAAAATAGATGCTATTTGAATTACATCTCTTTATCTTTGTGTTTCATTTAATTATAATAAACGAGTGACCAACTGCCATCTATGATTCAGTAATCGTATTAGATCTGTATTTCTTTCTTACCAAAAGTCCCAGTCTTACCATCAGTACTTTTGAGTAAAGTTCGAATTGAGTTCAGATGTCATTGAAGTAGAGCAAACATATTAGAGTATAAGTTGCTACAGAGTAAACAAACAACTGAGTAGAGGTTCGATTTTACATTGATTGCGCATATGCTCGAATGTTGAGTAAGATGGCTCTGGCTAGAGAAATTCTAAGTAGAGTTGTCACACTGTCTTTCGTTAAGTTGGCTTCAAATTGCCGATGCAGATTGACAACAAGTTTCAGTTAAGGAGGCTATCAGGGTAAGGCACTGACTGTACATATATAACAATTCGGATGTTTTTGTTCTTATCGATCTCTCAAACTTGACAAAAAACTTCTCTACATTGCTACCACACTCTGATGAGAGCGTAAAATCGCTCATAATTTTTATTACGATCTAGTTAAACGTTAAATGTAGTCTTAATTTTATATGTATGGTTAAATGTATATTAACTACAATAATTTATTTTGATTGTTGTAAAATGTTAATTTTTAATAGATCTATTACAATAACGTTATGAACATTATTTAGGAGAGCCACGAAGCACTAATTGTCTATTAAGTGTATTCAGATGAGTGATTTACGAAAATTTTCAGTGGATTTTTTTCAGTTTCATTATGTGTTTTTATTTAAATATTAATAATTATTTTTATTTTTGTAAATAATGTTTGTTACAATATAATTAAAGTTATATTTTTAATGATTTTCGAGTTTTTACCAGGTAATTGTTAATCATATAGTCATATTTCTTAACCTTAATTGAGAGCATTGTGAGATAAATTCTTCAAACATAGTCAATAAATTTGTTCTTCTAAAAAATAGATTGTTTATAATGTAATTACATGAAGTACGTTCTTTATAGTATTTATTAATTAAGCATACGAAACAAAAATTTTCTACACAAAGTATGGTTATTTCAAATAATAGAACACAACATCTACTTTTACATAAATGAAAAAGAAACATTTGAATTGAAGAACAAGTTTACTCTATAAAAAAATGATGTATTATCAAGATAATTGTCCTAATTAAATAAAATGATTTGATAATATTGAAAATATTTAATATTTCTCAATACTTTCCAATCCGAAAAAAGTCCTCTATTTCTGGTTTCACCAGGGATTAATAAATATTGATGTGCATTCAAAACTTTTAATATTTCTCAATACTTTCCAATCCGAAAAAAGTCCTCTATTTCTGGTTTCACCAGGGATTAATAAATATTGATGTGCATTCAAAACTTTTAATATTTCTCAATACTTTTTTATCCTGAAAATATGAAAAAGTATTTAAAAGCATTAAGAATTTCTAGTACTTTTAAATCATTTGATATCTTGACAAGGGAACAGAAATTTAGTTATTATTTTAAAATTAAAGTATTCGATAGTATCAGAAATTTTTAATACTATTAAATTATTTTTATTTCTTATGCGCGATTAAAAGTAGTATTTTAGCGCACATTTTTATGTTTGGTAAATAGCTTTTTACTCATCTTATAATTACAACGTGATTTTTGTGTGAATCAAATGGTTATTTGGGTACGATAAGCTTAATTACACCCAAATAACGATCAAAACTGCTAACATGAAAGAAAGAACTCAAAATGGGTTTGAAAAAATCGATCGAAGTACCAATACCATAAAATAAGATTCAAGCAACTGTTTGAAATTTTAACGATGTAAAAAGATTTAAACAAATTGTTATTTAAAAATTAAAATTAAATCGTTCAATATATCAATATATGTAAATTGATACAAATAATAATTAGTTAATACATGCCGAGCCCAAGTTCATTTTTCTTCATAAAGTTATTCTTATCAATTAAAATTTTTTTGCTATATGCAGTGGAATCCCTACAGAAAAAAATGGATGCATTGAAAATTTTTTTAGGAAAAAAAAATTAATTTTCTTAAATTTCGTTTTCTCGATTTAAAATGTTCTATGATTGAGTCAATTATAATTCCATACTTACAATAATTTCATTTCAATTCAATGAAATGACTTAATAAACTAAGAAATATTTTCTCCAATTAAGATCAAGGAATTTTTGCTGCAACAATTAATTTATCTTAAGGTAGTACCTTAAGGTAGTACCGCCGCGACACTCCAGATAAAAAATTTTGGCTCACCATCCATGTTACACGTATCGATAGAGTTAAGATTGTAACTTAAGTTTTTTTAACGTTACTGTACTCCTCGACTACTATATTCTCTATAAATATACACACACACTACGGTTTCAGTGACTAGCGGCTGTTTTTCGTACCCCCTATCCTAAAAATAATCCTCTAAAAGTGAAATTTATTTTAATTAATCTCGAAAATTACGCGGTAAATAATTTTCATTTTTTTTTCAATTGTTCGAAATATCATATCCTTCAAACTACGAGTTTTTCAATAGAGTAGTAAATTCCTTCGATAGAAAAAATTAAAAATACTGTCATTCTCTCATGCTTCTCCGATGTTACATGTACAAAAAATGTCATTTTCAATTGCAATTATCTCAAGTTCGGTACGGTAAATCGTCTTCAAATTTTAACAGCATATGTATTATACATTGAATAACTTATATTCAGAGTTTCGAGGATTTCTTAAAATATTGCTTTCATAATCGCACTACCTCAAGCCATGATTATCGTTGTTTTAAGTCAATAACAGTAAGTCTCAGGAGAGCGCAAAAATGTTCTTGGCTCTAGTGTTTAACTATGCACATTGTATAATTTATTTATTTCATACGGAAAAATTTAAATACCCACGATCAGTCAAACGGTTTGTTTGGTACAGTGGTCAACCCAGAACCGCAAATTCTTAGGATTGATTTCCGGTTAAGAACATGTTGTACATTTTGATGTCGGTAATTCAGTCTGGACCAGTGACAGCAGATGCAATTGAATAAATTGATTTGTTTATTTCAAACACATGTAAAATGCACCGGAGGAGCTTATCAGACTTACTGAAAATACTTTAAGAACTGCTGAAAAAAATTTAACTTAAAAATTTATTTTCGGCATTCTATTGCGGCCTACATAAAAGTATAATGAATAAAATTTTTTGTTGATAGTTAGTTTTCTACCCTCACCTATAGCTGCATTTTAATAATTCTGTCTTATAAGTAATATAAACTAAAATTGTAGGGATTCCTGTGACCTTTAAACGTCGAGATCTGATGAAAACTCGATTTTTGCAAATGGGGTAAAACCAATTTTCGATTTTCTTAGCGGGAAGTTAAAAATTTATATATAATGGTGAATCCTTATAAATAATCATAGACAATTACATGAAATTATATATAATTATTGGGGCCAGAACTTTCGCACTTGTTTAAATGAGCCTCTATATATTTTTGGCAGATTCATTCGCAGATAGCTTTTGAATGAAAGAAATTATCGAATTTTTGTAAAGTGCATATTAAAGCCCATTAAACGAGCTTTAATTTTCATGTCATTCTTTTCTCCTAAACTGACAATAACTTATTCGTCTGTAGGTTTTCAATGGAATTTTACTATTGCATTCGTTTTTTCGATCAGCTTTTCCAGTATATCTCATAAAAATCTATCTAGAGTTTTATCCCCATTCTCAATGCATTTTTTTCTATTTATAATGAAATTTACTTGCATTTTGGCTGCCGAATAGTCTTTTTCTGAATTTTCAAACCGTAATAACTTTTGAATGAATTAACCGATTTTTACGTTTTTGGCTTTATTCTTCGCTGTTTTTGAAGCCTTATAAAGAATCTTCAAGTTTGAATTGATCGAACTAGTAATTTCGCTGTAATTCTGAAAAAACACTTTTTGATTTTCTTTCATCCATCATATCTCTCGAACAAATCGACCGACTTTCACATTCTTGGCGGCAATCGACGTAGTTTTTCAAGGTCAAGGTCAATTAAAGAGATTTTTTGAAAAAACATTTGTTTTGAAATTTTTCGTTGTTGATATATCACGAACGAATCAACCGATTTTGACTGGTCCAAAAGTGATCGACGTGGTTTTTTAAGATCAAGAGCTAATTAGTTTTTGGAATCGATCGGTAAAGCCGTTTAAAAGTTATTCCAAAAAATCGATTTTTCAAAAATTTTGTTTTTGAGATTATTCGAAATCGAGCAAACGGAATTGGTTCAAATTTTCAGGAAATTTAAGGGCTTCAATACTCTTTGGATCGACATTAAGTTGGTTCCGATTGGTCAAGCCGTTTCAAAGTTATAAGCGGTTCACATAAATTTACGCGCGCGCGCGCACCCACGAACACACACACACACACACACACACACACGCGCGCGCGCATGTGTATCCATGGGGCATTCTATGCTAAATTAATCACATTTGAACTCGGCCCCTTTGGATTTCGTTAAAAATTTTCTACTTGTTCTAACCTCTCCTCCCCTCGTTTTTCAGATTCAAAAAAATTTTTTCCCCCAACCCTATAAAACTTTGATTATTTCCACAATTCCTCTCGTGCTCTATGAAGTAGGCCGACTTTTCTTTTTATTGTTAGTAGATTTTACAAGAATCTAACTGTAGTATTTGTTCTCATGACGGAAATTTTGAAAATTTTGCTAATTATCGACGGAGCCCGTCATGCTAATATAGAAAATATTTATAGTTTTAAAGTTTATATCAATTAAAATTTTTCATCTTAATTTTTAGTGGATTTCGTAGAAATCTTATTATTGCATTGGTCCTTATAACGGAACTTTTGAAAAAATTAGCTATACATCGACCCCGCTCATCAAGTTGATCCAGAAAATACATATGATTCAAAAGTTTAAATATGTCTGTATTTACGATATAACCGGCTTTGTCTTTCATAACTCCCTTAACTTTGAACGGATCCCTCATTAAAAAAAAGAATTGAAAATGATCTCAAATGTTAAATGCCCATAAGAGATAGTATTAAAAAGGATTTGAAGGATTAGAAAGTATTCAAAATGATTAAAAATCAAATCATTTTGAACTCTTTCTAATTCTTTTTTTTAAGAGGGATTTCAATGAAACGTCACATACTCATGCAGGCGAATGCTTATAAAATAAACTTTAATATGCATACCTCACCATCTGCTAGACCAAAAATTACCCACTCTCTCAGGCATATCTAATGAAACTTTACTTTTCAATTCCTTTTGATGTCGTTGTTTCGATGTTACAGAAGTTATGTATTATTATTAATGTTATTTTATAAAAAACATGTTTTCTTAATTTGAGAAATCTACTTCCATTTCGATTGCCGGATGGTCTTTTTTATTTTTAGTAGATTTCATAGAAAACTAACTATTGTATTTGTCCTCATGAAGCAACTTTTGAAAAATTTTGCTATTTACTGACTCAGTTCACTGAAACCGTAGTGTGTGTGTGTGTGTGTGTGTGTGTGAGTGTGAGTGAGTGTACACCTCTCATAACTTTTAAACGGCTTGACCAATGTAATCGCGATTGGTGTCATTTGAAAGGGCTTGTCTGAACTTAGATTTTGAATACAATTTGGACAAAGTCGGACGGGTAGATTTTGAGAAATCTCAAAAAAAAATAGAAGAAAAAATTTTTTTGAAATAACGTTTGATCGGCTCTACCGATCAATTCCAAAATGGGCTCTTTTTACGTTTTATGTTTTCTGCTGATATTTCTTTCGATAGCATCCAACAAAAATTTGACATCATGTCGACATTCTAAATCTCTCGATACCTACCCTTTATTTCACTCATATCTTGATGGAATCGTTTCTCTTGTTCTTCGCTGCAGTCTCTAAGATTTTCAGGAAACTGGTCGACGTAAGAATCCATAAAGTGTAGTTTGAGGTTTATTAAGCAACTTAAATTTTTCTAATTTGTTACCGATTGTTCTACTGAAACGACTTTAAAGTTTTAAAACTCGAATACCACACGGAAAAATTTTTCCAAAAAATTATTTGTATTTTTTTTCAAAGAGTTCATGGAAAAACGAAACTTTTTTATTCTTTGAGTTTTTTTATTTGAATCGTTTTTTAAGAAGTTATAAACAAAAAACCATGAAAAGAGCGGTTTTCTTTTTCAAAATTCGATATCTTTTGAACCGGTGATCAAAAAAATCTCAAAATTTAGAAGGATGAGTTTTTTGATGGGCACTAAAAAATATATAAAAATTCAGAAAATCTAAAATTAAAATTTTGAAAACCGTCCGGACAAGCCGTGTTATATCGTATACATAAATATACTTCCAAACCAACGTCGTTTTTAAGCCTTACTTGACTGAATAATTAATATAGCAACTAAATTCTGTGTGAATTTTGACGGAAGGGCCAATGCAATAGATAGATTTTATGAAATCTACCTGAAAGTCACACTCTAGTGTACCGACTAATGATTGTGAGTAAATTTTAAACAGTTACTATTGAGTGGCGCTAAGTATTTTTTTACTGACAGTTTATTATGAAGCGGACCTAATGTTAATAAAATAACAACCACGCTATAAATAAATATTAATAAAAAGATAATTAATATAAAATTAAGTTTTGCTGCCTTTGTGAAAGTCATAAAATTTAAATATGCCATCATTTGCCTCCGATCTTTCAAAAGTTGAACTTATGGAGCGATAATAACAAAAAATATTGTATGTCATTCGGCCGTTAAATTGCGATTTTGACAACGACTTTTTTTTTGAAATTCGCCAATATTCGGAAACGAGCGTAAATTTCCGTCCTCGGCTACGTCTCGGACGTTAAAAATTACGCCCGTTTCGAACCTTCCCGCTGCAAACCTTAAGCTTATCTAAATGTCGTCGCTGTCAGAAAACCGCCACTTCACGGCCTTATGACATGAATATCTATTTTTGTTTTGCATCTAAGAAGTGTTTCTTTGGTTGAAAATTGATAGCAGTATTCGGTAGACTGACTAGACGGTGTCGATGCCCAGTAATATAACTCCTGAGCTGTTATTTGCTCATCGACTGGCCGCTGAAGGCTTGTTTCCGCTGTGACTTTCTAATACTTTTTAAATTGCTGTGGAGCACCAGTAGAGAAGTGAAAAATTTTAGCTTCATCAGGAATCAATTCTTTTGCAATATCGGTAATGATCTTAAGATACGTATTTACATCGATAAAGCTACACAGAAAAAATTAACTAGTAAAATTTACTCAGATTTTGGTTACTTTTTAATATTTCGAATAGTAAAACGAACATCGGGGTAGTATAAATTTTAATATTACAACACTCAATACTCAATGTAGAAAGTACAAAGGCCATAATTAATATAAAAAAAAAGTTATTAATATCTGTCACTATAGTAAATAACAATTTTCTTTCGTCCTTTCAAATTATCGTTTCAAACAGTAAAAATCGCCATCTCAACATGTATTCTATACTATTATACCGAGTAACTTGTGAGTTATAGTTTAAAATTACAATTAGTGATTATAATTTTCGGAAATCATTTGTGTAATTTGCTATGTAAATAAATTTTAATTTGCGAAATGATTTACGCACAATAATTCATATTTACAGTAATGTCATCGAAAAGCAAAGTTGAGTCTTACGGGACTTTGCCATGGAATGTCTTACAATTAGCTGAACATTTGCGACAAGAACGTTTATTTGTTAGTGCAGAACAACAAAATCTTCAAAATCTCAATGAAAAGGTATTATTTGATGACATTTGTTGGATGCTTTTTTGTAGTCATATTTAAGAAATTAAATGATTAATTTTCAATTTAAGGTTCTTTACGTATTATCGGACTTAGCTCAAGTGACATGGGTCACTGATCAACAAAGAGTGAACTTAAATAAATTAATAGTGTCGAGACCTGACTGTACACCTGCTTTATGTTGTCAACGTGCGAATGCTTTAGAAAATTCACAATTCCTTGATGTATACAAGTGTATAAAATATCAATCATGTTTAGTTTATGGAGAATTCTTAGGAGCACTAAGAAAAAGTCCAGATATCTTAGCTGCTTGTTTAGTAGAAGGCGAAAAATTTCTACCCGATATGATTCAAAATATTATTCAGTCATTATCAGCTGGACTTTATGGAAGTTGTTTACTACCTGAAGATAAAATATTCGTTTTAAAATTATTGAAACAGCTTATGCTTCTTCAAATCGTTCCATCCGATAATCCTCGGAGGCTACTTAGACATGGGACTTGTGCATTTTCTAGATTTTATTCAGTTTTTCACGAAAGTCTATTTTCTGCAAAGTTATTTCTCACTGCAGCTCTTCACGGACCCATAACTCAGTTACTAATGGAGGATGAAATGTTTCTTGACATTGATCCAGATAAAGTACCGATACGATTTCCACCATCCGAAAGATTGAAAAAATTTGGAGTTGAAGGGTCTTCAGAGTATCAGTCTAAATTGTTACGATATAGACTTTGGACAATTAATTCATTGGTTCGAATCACTCAACGATTTATTACAAGTATACGAGAAAACATGTATTGTTTTCCAACAAGTATACTTTGGTTAGTAAAACAACTAGCAGGATTTTTGAATAAAAGTGGTACCATTGAATCTAAGGAAGTTCATGCAATGTGTACTGATCTTGTATTCACCTATTTTATTTGTCCAGCAATAGTCAATCCAGAACCGTATGGTATTACTGATGCTCCTATCAATTATGTCGCTAGATTTAATTTGATGCAAGTGGGTCAGATATTACAGATGTTATCTCTGATGAAGTATCAAAAAATCGATAATAAAGTTATGGATCTATATCGTCGCTTTGAAAAAAATTCAGTTTCTACAATTATTGATCTGATGTTAGAAGGAATAATAGAGGAACTAGATGATGAACCAAAAATTTTAGATCATAATAAATTGCAAGGACTTAATCGATCTGCTGCACTTTTTACAGAAAATGAATTAAATTCATTGATTATATTTTTACAAACAGTATGTCATAACGAATCAGAAATCTCTTATCCTGATAATAGTACTTTAGATCGTAAACAATTGAGCCAAATGCTAGCTTTATTGCCAAGTGGCTCAGTGATGTCGAACAAAATTGTAAACATTACCCCTCTAGATTCTGTTAAAAGGAGTAGTGGTTTATTAGGGAAAGTTGGTATAAATCGAGGGTTAAAACCTTCTACATCCTCTAATCCTGGCATTTCAAACGATGGTGTAGAGGAAATCAATAACATTTTTAGTTTTGAAGAAGAATGCATAAATAAAGTTTCACAGGAAGTTCTGGTTATACCATTTGGGTCAACACTACATGAATCGGTAGGTTTTTTGAGTGAACATAAGATTCTGTGCATGGAAAATCAAAATAACATGAATCCTAGTTCAGTAACTTTAAATCTTTCTACTGATTCTTCAAATAATAACCGCTGTAATTCTACTGGTCCAGAGCGTATCGAAATACATGAAAAAAGAACACGTTTTTCATTGTCACACGATGAAGTTTTATTTGAAGGATCTATTGGCAATACTTCAGATAATCTTGAAGTGGTTTCGGAAGCTGCTTCAAATCATAGTGTTGCTTCATCGTTAGAACTGGAAACTGAAGATCAAAACGACAATTTATCCGATATGGTATCTGCAAATGTATCTGGAAGAGGATCTCCTAATATTTCTGGTCGAGATACTCCGTCATCACAGATTACCGAGGGTGAGGATGTACGAGCAAGTGGTGAAGTTCGACCTTTAGACTTACCTCCTCCTACAATTTCTACGAAACAAAGTCGATCTGAAATTGATGACAAATTCTGTAAATTTGAAATTAAAAAACTTATTGAAGGTGATGAGACGATTTCATTAGTATCCGATACGTGGTCTACAGACGTTTTAGCCTCTGATAGTGAAATAGTTGAACATCAAGACCGTTTTCTGTTTCCACCTCTAGCTGAGCAAACGTCGGGACTGCCTGTTGAACCTTTACAAGGGATTGTGGATGTTAGTGAAACTGCTTCAGAAGCTTGGAGTATGGATGTTCTTGCAAGTGACTCTGAACGTCTAACTGAGGTGGATACTGATGACACATCTAGTGTAGCGAGATCTGATGATACTGGAAGATCAGAAATAGAAAGTCGTGGAGAACCAGAAGTCAGTGAGGAATCATCAGATGTAGTACATATCTCTACTGGCCCTTTGCTAGATAGTTTAAATACATTGTTTAAGCCAAATTCTACAGAAATTAATCAAGAAGAAGCCACAATTTCTTTATCTCCTACTTCATCATCAGCTGGCAGGACCATTAGTTTTAAAAGTAGTAAACCTGACAATTTTAGAAGCATTATTGACTATGTTGATAATAATTCTAAAAATGTTACCAGAGTCGAGTATTTGAAATCGATAAAAAATGGTCAATTAATAAATATGATGGATAAATTGAACATTAATGCTCAAAAAGACAATAGTATGAATCTCAATTCGAACAATCATCTTGGAGAAGTTGCTGCTGCTCCTGAATTATTATTGGCAAACCACATGTCATCACCTCATTTATCAAATGAAAAATCATTAAATGGAGATACAAAATCTGCAGAATCAGAAGACTTCAGAACAAGTGTAAATGATGTTATTGTTAGGCTCAGTACAACTAGTTTAACTTCAAGTAGTAGTTCTGGTTCTGAATCTAAAGTGAAAACCTTAAATTTTAACTCAGAGTCAATTCCATTATCATCAACGAATGATAGTAATGATAATAATACAAATAATAATAACAGTATTGGCAAGTCAAACTTCTCAACTGGTGCGATTCCAAAAAGTATAAGTTTTGATATAACTGCTGTACGGGGAGATAGAGAGTATTCAGATGATCAAAAACACAAACGTGGTTTTTTTAGCAAATTTAAAATGTCTTTGAAAAATCGAAGAGGCAAGTCATTACGAGAAACAGATGAACTTGGAAGATGCTATGATCGTGACATCGTAGCTGACGGTATAGATGTAGGACGATATAAATTACGCAAAAGAATGTCGGATGATCCTACGACTAATGCCAATAATAACATTGGTAAGATTTTTTATCATTAGAAGATAATTTGAAATTAATAGATGTTAATTTTTTCAGATAGTACTGACGATATCTTGGCTAAGTATCGAAGAAAACCAAATATAGTATATGATACAGTTTCAGCAGACAACAGTCAGATTCGACCGAAAGAAACTGAAGATGAAAGACTTTTAATTGATTCCAACAATGTAGAATCATCTTTTGCTTTTTCTGATGCAAAAAGAAAATTACGAATGGTACTTAGCACAGCAGATCTGCAACACATTCCATGGAACATTTCTTCTGAGGTTGGTATTTATAATAATGGCACAGATAAAAACGTGAAATTTTTAGACTTGATTAAGCGTAGACTGGAGTAAATATCTAAATTTGGCGATTTAACAAGAAAAAGATCTGTTCTGTAGTCATTTATAAAAAAATAGAGATTGTATGATGTACTATTAAGCGGGAAATTCTTGGATCAGGTTTAGACTGGTTATCTCATTTAAAAACACAGAAATATTAACTAAAATATAAACTCTGAATTTATTTACACTAATAACACTTTATATTTAATTAATTGGTTAGCGGATTGTTGTTGAATGAGCGGATGAATTGAGCACAGCGTGTGTAATAAAGCGAAGCCGGTTGACATATGGTTGAAAATCAAGCGGCACTTGAATTAAGCGGTGGATTTCTGCATAAACAAAATAAATTATCTGGAACAGACTCAAAGAAATTAAGCACAATTAATTTAAGCAGATTAGTAAATTATTAATTAAGCGAAAAAGCAGAATTTTATAACGCAAGTGAATTAATACAGCGGAATAGCGGTGTGTTGCACTCCAAGCGTCGTTGCGAAAGATTATAATAATAATGCGTCTTCTTTCTGGTCAGTCTCGTGAAGAAGCCTGACTGCGCATGTCAGCGGAGTGAGAAGCCAATCAGGAAATTTGGTCTATCGATGTCGACACCGCTAACCAATAGAAAAATTTAATACATCTGGCGCGTTAGAGACGTCAGACTAACTCGGTTTGTGCAAGTAAAGAAGTAAAGAAAATATAATAATTTACAGTTGAATTTTTAGAATTGATAATTTTAAACATTAAAATTTATAATAAATTATTTAAAGTATACAGAACGATGTACAAATTCTAAAGTAATACAAGGACTTGACTTTTGCTTTTTTTTAAATTAATTAACATTTGTAAAAAATAGTTCACTTTCATCAAATCACAATATTAAATAACGTTTAGTATAAAAATAATAAACCGTCACACTCTGACACCATATAGATTTAGCTTAAAATAATGATGAGAGTTAGATAAACTTATCGGTCGTACGGCGTAGGGGTTAGTTATCGGTCTAGCGAACGTGCGGCTTGGATTCGAATCTCGGTTAGGGCAAATGCGATTTTTACTTTATTTCCATGATTTATGTAACTTAGGTCTTAATAAAGAGTGAAATAGTCGAAACTTGCGTTAGCTCTGCATAAAAATTAAAATAAAAGAAACTAACCATTAAAAAATTCCTTTTTATTACATGGCATGGGCCAGACTTAAATAATAACTGTGGCCCAGTCCTGGTAACCAGGAATCGACTAGACTTGAGAATCGGCATTGACTCAATATTAAAATTCAGTCTCGGCACAATACTTATTCTCAGTCTTGGCAAAATACTGATATTCAGTCTTGGCAGGAAGTTATCGTTTGTATGCTTAGACGGACTTGGGCCAAGCTTGGATTTCAAGCTTGCCCCAGAGTTAATGAGCATTGTGCCTAGCCTTGGCCAAGCTCGGGCCGATTGTCATTCCCTCTAAGGGCTGTGCGACCGGATATCAAATATTAATTATTCGTCAATAATGATTCGATGGCATTGAAAATAAGGAATAAAATTTGATAATATTTCATTCAAGTAGTAATCAGATATGAAGTCTTATTAAGTCATAGAAAGTAATTGATAAGTATTCAAAATTACGAGTACATTTTAATAAATTTTTATTCACAGTATGATCGGATATCGAGTTGCATTGATTCATAGAAAACAATTCAAAAGTATTCAGAAATACAAATAAATTTCAATAATTTTATATTTACAGTACAACTGAATCTACATTAAATACACTTAATATTTAATTGATATGGTAGTGTTGGATCAGGTTTAGACTGGTTATCTCATTTAAAAACACAGAAATATTAACTAAAATATAAACTCTGAATTTATTTACACTAATAACACTTTATATTTAATTAATTGGTTAGCGGATTGTTGTTGAATGAGCGGATGAATTGAGCACAGCGTGTGTAATAAAGCGAAGCCGGTTGACATATGGTTGAAAATCAAGCGGCACTTGAATTAAGCGGTGGATTTCTGCATAAACAAAATAAATTATCTGGAACAGACTCAAAGAAATTAAGCACAATTAATTTAAGCAGATTAGTAAATTATTAATTAAGCGAAAAAGCAGAATTTTATAACGCAAGCGAATTAATACAGCGGAATAGCGGTGTGTTGCACTCCAAGCGTCGTTGCGAAAGATTATAATAATAATGCGTCTTCTTTCTGGTCAGTCTCGTGAAGAAGCCTGACTGCGCATGTCAGCGGAGTGAGAAGCCAATCAGGAAATTTGGTCTATCGATGTCGACACCGCTAACCAATAGAAAAATTTAATAC
Organism: Cotesia vestalis; assembly: GCA_000956155.1. NCBI lineage: Eukaryota > Metazoa > Arthropoda > Insecta > Hymenoptera > Braconidae > Cotesia > Cotesia vestalis. The sequence continues at coordinate 5,803 of JZSA01006396.1, read as the reverse complement.
ATCTGGCGCGTTAGAGACGTCAGACTAACTCGGTTTGTGCAAGTAAAGAAGTAAAGAAAATATAATAATTTACAGTTGAATTTTTAGAATTGATAATTTTAAACATTAAAATTTATAATAAATTATTTAAAGTATACAGAACGATGTACAAATTCTAAAGTAATACAAGGACTTGACTTTTGCTTTTTTTTAAATTAATTAACATTTGTAAAAAATAGTTCACTTTCATCAAATCACAATATTAAATAACGTTTAGTATAAAAATAATAAACCGTCACACTCTGACACCATATAGATTTAGCTTAAAATAATGATGAGAGTTAGATAAACTTATCGGTCGTACGGCGTAGGGGTTAGTTATCGGTCTAGCGAACGTGCGGCTTGGATTCGAATCTCGGTTAGGGCAAATGCGATTTTTACTTTATTTCCATGATTTATGTAACTTAGGTCTTAATAAAGAGTGAAATAGTCGAAACTTGCGTTAGCTCTGCATAAAAATTAAAATAAAAGAAACTAACCATTAAAAAATTCCTTTTTATTACATGGCATGGGCCAGACTTAAATAATAACTGTGGCCCAGTCCTGGTAACCAGGAATCGACTAGACTTGAGAATCGGCATTGACTCAATATTAAAATTCAGTCTCGGCACAATACTTATTCTCAGTCTTGGCAAAATACTGATATTCAGTCTTGGCAGGAAGTTATCGTTTGTATGCTTAGACGGACTTGGGCCAAGCTTGGATTTCAAGCTTGCCCCAGAGTTAATGAGCATTGTGCCTAGCCTTGGCCAAGCTCGGGCCGATTGTCATTCCCTCTAAGGGCTGTGCGACCGGATATCAAATATTAATTATTCGTCAATAATGATTCGATGGCATTGAAAATAAGGAATAAAATTTGATAATATTTCATTCAAGTAGTAATCAGATATGAAGTCTTATTAAGTCATAGAAAGTAATTGATAAGTATTCAAAATTACGAGTACATTTTAATAAATTTTTATTCACAGTATGATCGGATATCGAGTTGCATTGATTCATAGAAAACAATTCAAAAGTATTCAGAAATACAAATAAATTTCAATAATTTTATATTTACAGTACAACTGAATCTCAAGGCTTATTCATTTATTGATAACAATTGGTGTAATATGTACTAATAGCGGGAAAACTGTGGATCTGGTTTAAACTGGTTATCTCAATTAAAACAGCGGAAATATTATTAAATATATCAACTATAAATTTATTTACATTAAATACACTTAATATTTAATTGATATGGTAGTGGATTGTTGTTAAAAAAGCAGATAAGTTAAACTCAGCGTGATTGAAAAAAGGCGAAGCTGGTTGGCACGTGGTGGTCACAAAATCGGCACTGAAAAAAGCGGTGAATTACTGCACAAAACAATTTTAATTATCTGAAACCGACTCACAATAAATTAAGCACAATTTATTAAAGCGTTTAACTTTCAATCAAGCAAAACAGCGGAATTTTGTTACAAGCGAAATTTAAGATTCATAAAATGGCGATGCGATACACTAGAAGCGTGGATGCGAAAAGTTTCGTTTTTAGATGTAGTTTTTTTGGAATAACTTTTAAACGGCTGTATCGATCGATTTCAAAAATTAATCAGCTTTTAACCTTGTAAAACCACGTCGATTGCCGCTAATACGGTCAAAATTGGTTGATTCGTTCGAGAGATATCGTGAACGAAAGAAAACCAAAAAAAGTGTTTTTTCGGAATTACTCCGAAATTTCTTTTTCGATCAATTCAAACTTAAAAATTCTTCATGATGCTTAAAAAACTTCATTGAATGCCGCCAATTGCGTGAAAATCGGTTCATCCATTCAAAAGTTATTGCAGTTTGAAATTTCAAAAAATAGTGTTTCAATAAATTTTCATCAGACTTTTGAGCTCGGAGTGCTTATATGCAGAGAACAGCTATCTTTTTGAACTCGAAGAGCTCAAAAAATGAATATTTGCAATTTTGAGCCTTTAAGTATGAAATTCGCGGGAAGTTGCAGGGATGGCCTTTAGGGTCAAACGTTTTCCAAATTTTTTTTTTTAGAGAAGCGAAAAAAATCTTCCAAAGACACCGCTATCATTGAAAGATGATGGTCGGTAGTGTGAAATTTTTACCCACTACAAAAAACTCCTCTCTTCTTCCCCATAGATAGTACGGAGATGACTGGATCGGAACAGCGTTAGCATTATTTCAATCCAGTCCATGTTGCATCTTAAGACGCCTACTCCTGGTTACTGATCTCTTTCTGCGGTTTTTTCTTTTAGAAGTCGCTGCGGGTAGGCTGCGACAGTTTACCAATTATCTTCTTTTCTGAGCATGCAGGCTATCAAGCTCTCCGGGGAGAGTGTGGTGCCTATAATTTCTCCGGTGCTGCTTCTGTAGTCCTTCCACCGTCCACATTCGAAGAAAGTGCGTTCGGCGTCGTCGATTTCGTCCGGGCAGTATTTGCACGTCGGCGTGCGGTGCAGCCCCATCTTAAAGAGGTAGGCGTTGAACTGTCCGTGTCCTGTCAATAGCTGTGTGATGAAGAAGTCCGTGTCCCCGTGCTTCCGAGAAAGCCCGACGCTGATATTCGGGATCAGGCGCGCCGTCCATTTGCCCGTCTCTCCTGATGTCTATCTGTCCTGCCGCTTTTGCTGCGTTTCCGCCTTTATCCTAGCTCTTGCGTCCTTCATGTTTTTGTCACTATTTTCAGCGTCATAGAGTTTTGCTCTCTCAAACGCTAGTAGGTCGATGGGCGCGGTTCTCGCAATGACCAATACAGCCGCTTCGGAAACCGTGCGGTAAGCACAGGCAACCCTGAGAGCGCCTCGCTGTTGTGCTGCTGCCATTTTTGCCGGTAGATCTTCCGTTTCAATATGTCCGCCCATATCTCCGCTCCATAAAGCAGTACCGAATAGACTGCTTCTAAAAAGACTCTTCTTTTTTTGGCTCTTGGTCCAATAGTGTTGGCCATAATTCTTGCTAGGTTAGACACTGTCTTACTTGCTTTCCTGCATGTACTGTCTAGGTGTTTGCAGAAAGATAATTTCTCGTCTATCATTACCCCTAGATAGCGTAGCGCCCTTGTTGACGTCAGTGTTGTTTCTCCCATGTCCACAGCAAATGGTTTTGGGAACCATTTCTGACGTGTCAGAACGACCATCTCGGTTTTGTGCTTGGCAAGTTTCAGGTAGTGTTTGTCAAGCCAAGTCCACAGCAAATGGTTTTGGGAACCATTTCTGACGTGTCAGAACGACCATCTCGGTTTTGTGCTTGGCAAGTTTCAGGTGGTGTTTGTCAAGCCAAGTCTCGACGACGTCAATGGTTTTCCTAACAAGTAGTTCGGCCTCTTCTATGCTGTCTACTATTGTCGTGGCCGCAACGTCGTCTGCAAAGCCCGTTAGTTCTACTTGCTTTGGCAACGGCATTTCTAGGAGCTCGTCATAATACGCGTTTCATAGATCGGGCCCCATTATTGAGCCTTACGGTACGCCAGCTGTAGAACAGCCTTTCCGGAAGCCATGTTGGTTGGTGGCAAAGCCTCCGACACGTTCGATGTCGTTACGGAGTCTTCCTTGTATAAACTTCTCGAGCAGTTTTCCAGCAATGTCCAGCATGCAGAGTGGTCTAAACGACGAAGGTGTTGCGGGAGTTCCCTTACCTTTGTCTAAGAGAACCAATCTGTGCCGCTTCCAGACCGCGGGAAACGTGCCAGTTGCCAAGCATGCATTGTAAGCGTTCAGAGTATGTCTGAGAATTCCAGGGCTACAGTCCTGATCACCGACGTCGGGATGCCATCAGGGATGCCATCCAGCAATCTCCTTCATCGTATTTAGCGCTGCCTTTTCCGTCTCGCTGCAGGTATCCGGAGTCGGGTTATTCTGGAGGATAGACCAGCTTCGTGCAAGTGAAGCTCGCAGAGCCTCTGGATCAAGCCTCTTGGCATTCCACTTCCGCTTAGAAAGATCACGTTGTGCAACCGGAGCAGATGTCAATCTCACGTTGAATGTCACGAACTGATGATCACTACCACTGTATTCTTCGGATACAGCCCAGTCTTCGATCATGTTGGCAGTCCTTGGAGTCACCAACGAAATATCGAGGATGTATTCGTGGTACCCTGGTCTTATAAAAGTCGTGATGCTTCCGGTATTCAGCACTATGAGGTCGAGTCTAGCCGCGACGTCAGCGACCTCGTTTCCTATGGTGTCGGAGAAAGCAGCGCCCATTTATAACAGCACTTGCTTCTGTCCGGTCTCGTACAGTTTCTTCTTTGGTGCCCAAAACCAAGGCATTTAAAGCATCGGGTTACTTTCGCAACTGGGCGTATGCGACAGTTAACCCATCCGATCTTTATACGGGCCTTGTCTAGGATCTTGGTCGCGCTAGCTTCGTCTATCTCGCAGAAGGCTGTCCGATTGCCTCGTGGTGTAACTTTGGTCAAGTTAACCCGTTTGATTTCCAGGTTTGTCGTTAAGTCCCGCTTGAGCGCTTCCCGAACGTCAGTTTCAGTAGAGATTCTATCCAGGTCAAGAATCTCTATCGTCGTTAATGGTACCAGCGTTCTGACCGTGCTGATTTTCGCGGTTACTGTTTTTATCGCAGCCGTAAGAGCAGCAGTGTCTTCGGTCTTGTGACCCATTTCTAAAAGAACGCCCCCGCGCTTCGTTTGCTTGATAGACTTTATGTCTACTCCAGTCTCTGCCGGGTTAACCTTGGCCTTGATTTCCTTGACGAGATCAGAGTACGTTCGCCCTCCAGCTGGTTGAACAAGCACAGCCTTAGTTCTTTTCTTCTTTCTAGGTTTCTTGGAGCCACTCTTATTTTGTTGGTTTTTGGCTTCGGTAGATTGAGCCTCTGGCTTCTGTTCCGTTTCCTTCTTCGTTCGCCGAATCACTTTGATCCAGGTATCGTCTCGGGCTGTCTTTTTCTGTGCTGGTTTGTCGTTGGCTGAAGAAGGGCTAGGTGTAGACAATTGTCTCTTCCTGTTGTCCTTCTCTTGCCGTGATAGTTTGGTTGGAGTAACCTGGAGTGACTGTGATTTTTTGTTTAGTCCCGGAGTTGTTTGGGTCGTTGACTCCGACATGCCCGGTGATTTGTTGGCCAGCCTGTATGCCGTGGTGATAAACGTGACCAATTTCCTGATTTCATGGTGGAGGTTCCGTATGTCCTTGATGAAATCAGCTAACTCTTCGATCTTGCTACCTAACTGCTCCATTGGCGATTGTTGGCCAGTGACGGTTGGTAGAGACTTGATCCTTTCTCGAAAACAATAAGCATTGACGGGAGCTATATGTCCTCCACTCTTTGCAGAAACATTGCTCGGCTGTCTGTTTTTTTCCATCTGGGCTGTGTTCGTGCTCCCTGTAACATTGCTAGCATTGCTAAACAGCAAAGCCATGAGGTCCACTCCGCTGTTCAAACGGTCGCTTGATAACGTTTAGGCCCGTTTGCACGCCTTCCCTTGCTGGCACTGGGATCCAACCCCTGTACTGTAAACAAAGTTTGAAAGTTCTGTGACATTTCCATATTGTTGTTTGCTAGGTTTTGGTCCACCCCGAGTATTTTATTTCCTCGATACCTGACGTATCTGACGCGCAGACATGTCGGGCGTTCCCCTCTCCGCCACCTGGGGAGGCGCCCGATGCGGGACCAAGCAAGCCCGACACGGTGTGTGTGTGTGTGTGTGTGTGTGTGTATGTGTGTGTGGCAATATGTAAGTATGTAAACCTCCCATAACTTTTGATTGGTCCCACCGATTTTATCACAGTTAGTGCTATTCAAAAGGGCTTGTCCA
>JZSA01006395.1:0-19940 GCA_000956155.1 Cotesia vestalis | reverse complement strand
CACACACACACACACACACACACACACACACACACACACTAAATCATTACTTATATTGTACTTAAGATACAATCACTGTTACGACGAACAGAAAATGTCATATGTAGTGCGAATCTCTTTAAGTATCGTGGCGGATCAGCGTAGTGGTTATTGTTTATGAGTCTTAAGGGTTCCGGGTTTGAGTCTCGTCAAGGATCGGATGTGAAATGGTATTTTCGAGTCAAACTTATCCTTTCCTAACAGAACAGTTTATTATTTAGGAGATCGAGATAGAATCTAATGGGATAGAATCTAAAGAGGGGAAGGGGGGGGTAAATCTTATGTATACTTACATATAGGTAGGAGGGGTCAAAAGTTACGAAAATTGTCCTTACGTAATTAATGAAAGGCCCCTATAATCATGATTGATACAAGCCCATGCCTGGTAAATATGTATGCATGAATAATTATGCATGAAATTAACGCCTGATCATATATGTTCATGCATGGTGATTTTGCTCCCTACAGTCACAATGTAATTTATGAGAACTGAGTCGCTTTAATCTCGATCGTTAAGTTCATGAATGGTATTCTTCTTATCGTAAAAGGAAATGACTTATCGGCATCAACAAGTAATTTAAAAATTAACTAAAAAAAAAAAAAGCTTATAGAACCGTCTGCAGCAATTCAAGTTCTAAATCTTGATTAAATTTGATATTACTTTGTCTGATGTGATACAATTAGATTCAAATTATATTTAAACCATTTTCCGAGTAGCTATTGGTTTGTTTATTTAGTGATATAAAATTATTACTTACCCTACACAGAAAGAAAACTGTATGAAAAATTACGGTAAAAACATCGTAATTTTTAGTATAGAATATTGTAGTGCTGGACCTAAACTCAAACATCGTAATTTTTACGATGCAGCATCGTAAATTTTTATCACTCAAATTAAAAAGATGCTTAGGTTACCGAAAAAAATAATTCTGCATCACCGAGGAATCGAACCCGGAGTCCTCTCCGCCACAAGTCCAAGGTTTATCCCCTCACCAGTGTGGCCAGATCGTGCGATTTTTTTTCCCCACTTTGTACCGTTTTCAATATAGTCAGATGAGAGTGTCCTACAAAGTGGGGATAAGAAACGAGCGCGATCTGGTCACACTGCCCCTCACGCTATCAGAGGCATATCTAAATTTTATGTTCAGTCATATAATAAGACCCTCCATACAGTAGTTAGTCATCTTTTGGTGGTGGCGTCGCAAGCTACTGGACTCTGTCTTTCTTTTTTTTTTTATTAAAACATATAGTATGCGTCCTTATTCACTTGCTCTTACAGAAAAAAAATTTACTAAATAACATCGTTATTTTCAATTATTCAAATTGTATTCTGTAGACGGCAGCATCGTAAAAATCAAGATACTAAAAGTATAGTCCTGGATTACGATATTAATATTGTAATTTTTCATATAGTTTTTTTCCGTGTATGATCATCTCATCCTTTTTTTCTTTATTTAACATAGCACAGGTCCACAAAAAAGTGGTCTGTGCTGGGTATTCGACAAAGATCTTTCGACGTATTTTTTACCACTTAACACGAATCTGAAGTCAAAATTGGGGGTCAAACTGCAAAAAACGGAGAAAAATAAAAAAACCGATGACAACCATGATCTAATAGTATTTTCAATATGTTATGATCAAATTGCAGTTTCTGGTTTGTTTCTCTCCGTAGTATCTATCAGTGATTTGGAATGTGTTTATTTGCCACTTATTGCGTTTTATTGAAGTCTTCTATCGAATGAATTTTGTCTTTGATATGAAATAAAACGTCAGGACATTGAATCGGTACATTTACCGGTAAAAACCTGCTACCACAGAGTGTTTGGACTACGATGACAACTGCCCCATAACGGGATGTGTAGAATGATTCGCTTGTCAACATTCCGTGGTGTCGAAGGCAGCGAAGACGTGCTATTTTGCAGGGAAGCGCCAGAATATGGGAATGATGTCGTATCGTGTCCGACGATGAGTTGACATATTCCTCGTCAAAGGCAGAAAGCCCTCATACATAGGCCTGGGAATGTATGAGGGTTATCACTCCTAAGGCGGCTGACTCACCTGCGATCGGGCCAGGTATTCTAGCGTGCGGGGGTTGTTTATTTTAATGGATTGCAATGTTTCTTCTACTCAAAATTTAGCTGGATCTTCTAGTACATATGACGATGATGAATGTTCTAAGAATCCTAATCTCTTTTGTTACGTTTGTGCAAAATACATTGGGATGAAAAATACATAGAAACTCATAGATAGGTTTGTGACTTTGTATGAAAAGTGTTTAAATATGGAAGTTTCTTTCAATTTAAAAAATTGGATACCTTATTTGTTTGTGATTCAGGCTATAATATGGTTTACCGATTTGAGAAGCACCAGAACAAAGAGAAACTTAAATTTAAAACGCCAGCTATATGGAAGAAACCTCTTGGTGCAAGTAATTGCTACTTTTATACTACAAAAGTTGAGACTGCGGGCCGAATCTATAAGGACAAAATTTCATATTTTTCTGTATCAGGTGTGCAACAACCAGTTGCAAACTTTGTAGAAGATTCAGAAGATGATACGTCATAAGACAGCCTGACCAGCGGATTTGATACAATGGAAGTCTGCGTTTATTCTGAGAATGTAGCTCTTAATGACGAAGAGTCTGCTACTGGCAGTGAATCCGATTCCAGTGAACCTGGCAAAGCAAAAAAGCTAGAAAAATACAACCAAAAACATCTAAATGATTCATTTAAAGAAGCTAAACTCTTGAAAGAAGAGGCTAAAATATTGGCTTCGAGTATGAAAAGGAGAAATCTTCTGACAAAAGGTACTTAAGTTTCGTTTTATCGAAATTGGGAGAAGGCTTTCCGTAAATATTTTGAAAAAGAGGAAAATTTGCTTTATTGCACTGGTGTGAAAGGACTTGAAGATGAATTAAAGTCAAATTTATATAAACCTGAAGATTGGCGGTTATTCAGTGACTCGTCTCTACGTAGTCTTAAGAAAGTTTTTCACACCACTAACAAATTACAGTGCATTACAGCCGTGACAAGTAAAGAATTTATCTATTCGCCGCACTACCGCCGCACCACAGCTGAGACGATCCGAGTAAAAATGAAATTATTATTTTTTACGAAAAAAAAATGAATTTCGTTCGACCGCCGCAGTTAATGAAACTTTAAGTTAATAAAACTTGAGTTAATAAAACAGTTTGTAAAAGCTCTTGATGAAGATGGAGAGTGCTTTACCTACCTGAGTCAAGTTTTTAAGCACAAATCAGATGCGAAATTGAGAGGACATCTTTTATGGCGGGTAATCCGGACGTTATTCAACGATGAAACATTTGTTTCAGTTATCAATGAACAAAAAAAGGCATCATGGCTAAGTTTTAAGAAAGTATGTACCAAATTTGTAGGTAACACCAATATGACCGCAAATTTTCAGCGTTGAGGTTGACTAGTGAATTTGAAACTTTACTTTCTTGATTCACATCTCAACCACTTTCCGGAGAACAACGAATACTTGAGTGAAGAGCAAGGATAGAGATTTCACAAAAATCTCGAAGAATTTGAACGGCTATTTCAGGGGCAGTGGGGAGTAAATATGTTTGCAGATTACTGCTGGATGCTACAAAGAGAAACTCAGCAGAGAGAAAAAAAGCGTAGCAGAAATCCGTTGCACAGGTTATTTAAATAGAAAAAAGCCAACAAATGACAGAAATTATAAGATTAGAATTATCATGCAGAAAAAATTATTAGATCGTTGATTTGATCTGATTTTTTGTTATTTTTCTTTGTTTTTTGCAGTTTGGCCCCCAATTTTGACTTCAGATTCGTATTCGGCGGTACAAAATACGTCGACAAATCTTTGTCGAACACCCAGCATAAGCAACTTTTTTTTTGTGGACCTGTGTTTTTATTAGATTATGTTTCCATCATAAATCTTTTTTTGTTTTTCTTACAGAAAAATGCGTGTGTTCAAAAAGAAAACGAATTAATATCCTTTTTACAACTTCAGCTTGCTGAAGCAATTAATTTACAAGATCGTTCTTTGATTGCTCATCTTCATGAAACTTTACGCTGTGTAAGATTATTCAATGATGATGGCTGTAAGAAACTTTTCCAATCACTTAAAGATGACTATGAAAAAAGATCACCTTATGTTGCCTACTTAATTCGATGTAGACAGGGTTTGTTATCAACTTTAGCTCATTTAGAACGGTATGTAAACAAAAAATTTTCAAATATCAATTAAGTCAGAAATCGTTTGAAACATTTATAATTATTAGACTAGGAGAACGAGTAAAATGCGATCGAGATGCTGTAAATAGCCATTTAGTTGCTGTATGTGTAAGGGTATTTTTGGAAAAACGTGAATTACAAATTCTTTGTTTTTGTGATGAATTTCAAAAATTGAAGGTGGCAGACGAAAAACAAGATCTTCTTGAAAATTTTTTGAGTAAAATTTATGGTGAAATGGATAATGATTCGATTTGGCAAGTTGCAAGCGAGAGTCAACTGGATTTAGCGAGAATGGTAGTGGAAAGGACGGTGATGGCTCGAGTATATCATAATGCACTGTATCCCAATGGTGATGGAGATATATACAGAGATCAATTATTATATGACCATATAAAAAAACTATCCAAAGTTATAACACCGAACCATAAAGATTTACGAGTCCCCAAAATATATCATTATGAATGTCCTTGGCCATGGGCTCAAGCTGAATTGGCTATGATATCTGCATACAAAACTCCACGGGATAAATTGCAATGTGTTTTTCGTTGTACAACAACAATCATGAATTTATTATCAATGGCATCTGAAAGAGGGATTCCCGCAGCTGATGATTTGATTCCTGTATTAGTATATGTAATTATTAAGGTCGGTAAATATTTTAATTAATATTTTAAACGGTACTAAATTTTGAATTTATTATTTTTAGGCAAACCCACCTTCATTGCTATCAACTGTACAGTACGTAGACAGTTTTTATGGTCACAATCGTTTAGAAGGTGAAGATCAATATTGGTGGACTCAGTTTTGTTCAGCAATTGAATTCATAAAAACAATGGATTGAGATTTGGATTCATTTGTAAAATGAATGAAAATTTTTTTAAATAGTTATTTTATTTAAATATTCAACAATTATCTGAAATAAAAATTTATTATGGTACTTATATAAATACTTTTAACTGTTATATATAAGTCAATTCAGTAGTAAAATACATATTTATTTGATTATTTTGAATTTTTAAGGACGTTCATAGACAAGAAAAAGACACCAATAGGTTATGGATATTGGTTTCTTTCTCACGTACTAGTGCTGCCTCTCTTTACAGACTATCGTTCACTTACTTCCACTCACGTAAAATATCGAAAGTCACTAACTTCAAACATTTTTTATTAAAAAATGAATACCGCTCAATTATGTTATTTTTGTTAAAAAATACTTACTATATCTTCAATTAATGATTCTCAGTTTTCTAAAAAAATTCTAAAAAAAGTACGATTGATATTCAATAAAACGTTCGCTTGAACGTCGGTCAGCATAGGGTTTGTATGTAAAATTTCCAAATTTTAAATGTTAATATTTTGAAATTTAGTGCCGCAAGGACTATTTAAAAAAATTTCTGCGTATACAGGATACTTATGAGTATAAGTACACAAAATTTCAAAAAAATTTTAAGAAAACGGTTTTTTCTCGGAACGTCCTTAAGCGTATACGATCAAATAATTAACTGATGTTTGCATAGTGTGATTCGTTCATACTTGTTGATAAGTGGCTGCTGATCTTGACTGTCTGTAAGTTAAAACAAATAAGTATCAAACTATCTAACTATTTTAAATTATTATAGAATTTTTAATATCAGAATTATAATTTTGAAGGCAGCTGAACGTGCACTAGCTCAAAAAGATAGGTTCAATACACCCAAGATGTAAAAAACTAAATCCCCGAAATATTGAAGTTAACGCTGTTCTACGTTGGTAGTTTTAATATCTGGAACCACTTTAGCGGCATCATCATGAAACGGGATGTCGTTGTCCTGTGGTTGCCCCTATTATTTATCTAGGGCACGACTAGATTTTTGTACATAGTATCCAGAACTGGCTCAGAACATGAAGTATTTCTTTAGGATCGGGAGAGATTGTTAAGAAGGAATCAAAAAGTTATTAGGAAAAATTCCTTTTCATAACTTATTTGTTTAACCAACCCTTTTTCTCTAATAAATTTCCTTTACATAATAAACGAAACTTAAGATAGCCTTATTCTCGTCTGCGCCCCCGACCCGAGCGTTTACGGAGAGGTTTCTGTAAAAAAGACTATTCCCGTCAGTACCCCCTTATTGGGCGTCTATACCGCGGTTTCTATCTTATTATCGTTTTAACCCCGATCTAGGCATCTATACAACGGTTTCTAGCTTATTCTCTATTGCATCCCCAATCTGGGCGACTATGCAAAGGTTTTTAAGTGACTGGCCAGGAAACAGAGGAGGATACCATGAATCTCTAGGCAGCACTGTACTCACACGCACTCCCACAATATTATTTTCCAAACCTGACACACAAACATTTTTCTTAAATTTGTTAAATAATTTTTTCAAAAATTTATAAATTAATTTTCTAAGTTTAATTTCCGATTTAAAATCCTATTAACTAATTTTCCAAATCCATTTTCCAATTTATTTAAACAATAAATATTTAATTACAAGAGGTCTTCGTATCTTGAGTAAATAGATCAAAAATATGGTGACAAAGGTCTTAATAGTCTGCCGACATAATGTTTGTTGCGTCCGAGATTTTACAAATTATTTTTTTTAAATTATTGTGTCCGATTTTTAGGTAGATTTCTTTAGAAATCTAACTATTGCAGTTGTCCTCAAGGTGAAATTTTCACCTGATTTTGCTATCATATGTTATAATTAGTCGAGTAGATTCCAAAAATACCATTGGTTAAAAAATTTATATATATATATATATATACTAGCTAAATTATACCGACACTAGCTAAATTAATGTGTAGCCCTCGTGACGTCACAAGACGACACGAGGAGGGGAAAATCAGCTACGAGCCTCAAAACCTGAGCATTGATCGACACTTTGATCTATCCCGCGGTATCAACCACCACGATTGATATTTCTTAGTCAATTTACTACTATACCACTATTACCACTATTAGGTGATTACTTACCAAAATTTATAAAACTTACCACTAAAAACTATCTAAATCTCTAAAAGTTTATTATCTACTAAAATGATATTTTATACCATTTCTATTAATTTTATTATTTTGCATTAGGTGATTATTCACCACGTTTATTACTATTATTTAATTATTTATAACACTAAGTTTAATTATGCTATCCCTATAAATATTTTGTTGAATTACGTAACCGAAATACCACAAGTTTATATTAAAAGTGCTTATTTTGTGTAATAAAGTTAAGTTTATTGTTATCACCGCTATACACTATTACTAAACTACCACTATTCACCTATCTATTTACTACGACTATCTATCTACAACCTGCCAAACGGTCAACCAAAGACGAAGGGTTATCGTTGCTGTTAAAATTTGTAAGTAAGTAAAATAAATTAACTGGCACGCGCGAGAACTTCTGCTAAAACTAATAAATTCATCCAAAGACAAAGACACTCATTGATTCACGGGAGCGGAATATCCCAGGGCAGCGAATCCCAATTTTTAGAAATTTAGGGGATTATTTCTTATCCACGGGGTTTAATGGTCTAAATAATTAAATTTTTAAGTTAAGCAAAAATTGAGTGTTTCAATGACGCTCGAATAGGGACGCTGCCCTCAAAGGAATGTCGTCTATTCCCTGTAAAGATTAAAGAAGTCATAAATTCATTTTCTTTAAAACTAAAAATTTATTGAACATTTAATACTTTACAGAAAATTTATAAAATCTACCTAAGTAGCAAAATTTTTCTTATAACAATTGCAAAACTTATTTAACTAGTGAAATTTTTGTTATAAAAATCACATAAATTCTAAAATCCATACAACTAATTTCCAAATCGACTAAAATTCTCACGTTTTCATATCAATTCATTTAGTCCTTAAGCAGCATAATTTGAAGATTGTATGAATATTTTAAATTACAGAATCGTAAAGTTATAATCCTAGCATTGTAAAAATAATTATGCTGATGTCAGTTGCCTTATGTTAACTGAAAAGTACTCTCAGTAAAGATTTAATATAATTATTCTTAGTAATAACTTTATCAGTGTGATTCATCTGTAAAATTAGATGCCAAAAATTTATTAAGACTCTAGAACAGCGAATGATCAGTAATGATATACCTTTAGACAACTTTAGGCCAGTAGTTGCTTCAACTTTGACTGGTAATATTTTAGACTGGTATTGTCAGAATGAACATTTATTTATCGACTGGTCAATCTTTAAAATACATTTCAAAGTATGGCAGACCCACCAATCCGATGAAACCCTTTCACAAGAAATTTACTCATATCGACAAGCCGAAGATGAACTCGGAGCTGCATTTATTAATCAAATGCAAAGCGCGTTTGCTCAATTAGACAAGCCACTACCCGAAAACCGACAAGTTAAAATCATTATCTAAAAATTTAATTCAAAATTGTTATTTAAATTTGCGGAAAAACATATAAGTACCTATTCAATGCTATACCAACGCAATGGCACATGGCAATCGATCATGGATGCCTGTAATCCACCTAAACCGGAACAATCGAGTAAATCGAAAGCACAACATCCGAATTATACAAAATCATTTATAAAAGACACTGAACCACGTACCCTCACGAACTGACTGCGACCGTTGTGGACGCAGTGGACATATTGCTGCTGTCTGTTGTTCACGAACTACAGACGAGATACGAAAAAGAGCTGGTTTACGACCCTTTACGAAAAACCCGGATCCCGAAAACCAAGTAGCTACTCCGGTGATCTCCAATACACCAACTAAGGCTCAAATATCCGCGAAACAAACCCTTACGGCACCTATTCCTTTAACTAGTGCCCCAATTAGGTCGGTTTCTAACAACCGCGAACCAAATACTTCAGAAAATAGTTCAGCAACCCCTGATATTAACCAAGACAACTTAGATTACGAGGATATGGACTATGAGTCAGACTCTGAGTCAGAAATGCTTAATTTAACACCCAAATTAAAAATCAAATCCGGTAATGAACTTAATGACCTTATGCTCATACATAGTCTCAGCACACATGACTCGAACAATTGTTGTAAATTATCTTAACATTAAATATTTATTTATTTATTTGCAGGGTCGGAATGTTGGAAAGAAATTTAATTTAACACTTAATTCGTGTTTTGTTCGTTTATTTGATGAAATTATCACAGTTAATAACTGAACACATGAAACTCTTATAAACTATTGACAATAAGTATTAATTCTAAGTTTAATTATTTAAGTAGTGAACACGAGTTTTAGTAGTAGTATTATTAGTATTAACTACCCGGGAAAAAATGATCAAACCTGACCATGTCTGTTCATGTATGATTAGGCCTGAAATTAGACCTGATCAGGCCTGTTCATGCCTGGCCAGGTCTGTTCATGTATGTTCATCTCTGAAGCGGTAAATACGCGTCAGAATGACCATTCGAATGATTCCCTAGATGAATATCGATTACTTTGACTATCGATGGATCAATGATAAATCCACTAAATCCATAAATTTATGACGTGTTATTGATTATAAGTCTCATGATAAGCCGTTAATTCGTCTCTCTACTTGACAGTGGTTATTGTTCAAATGATAGTTTAAGTCAGAACATTGATCAGACCTGTAACTTGATCATTCTCTAAGAAATTTCAGAATTGTATTGTATTGTTTTAGTTTGTCTACTTTATTACAATAAATTTCAAGAATGATTACTAGTCAAATTGATTTAAGATCATTGATGTTCATGAGTTTGTTAATTATTTTCAATTTTCATAGAGGTAATTTGTTTATGTTAATGAAAAAATGTCATCAAAGTTCGGTATTCAAACACTCATAAATCAATTTATTAATCAAATCCAAATTTTAATCAATTGTTGGTTTTAAAATATATAAAACTGAATCAAAATAAAAAAATTGAACAGAAGTTTTGTGTTTGAGGCCAAAGTTAACAATCATTTAAAATAATTCTGTTTCATTGATTCTCATTAAGGGTGTAGTCTAGTTCGCTAAAAAAGTTGGTTATTTTTAGGAATTTCTCGTGAGCTTTCTATGAAAGATATGTTCATAAAAGTTGTTAGGAATGATAAATGAAGTCTTAAATAACAAAAATAAAAATTTTTTCATTAATTTGTTCTCAGTTTTTTTACACAAAATTCGTACTTACACGGAACACCATAATTTCGTGGCAGGTCGGCTCCTACACGATATCTCGGCAGCGGCTTATCCGAAACAAGAAAATTTAAGTGTTGTACATCCGCATGACAATTGCTACAAAATAAACTAATGATATTAATTTTTAATAATTTTATGTAAAAAAAACCAAAAAAATTGAAAAAAATTTTTTTTTTTTTTTTTCCCGCTGTTATTCGTAAAAAAAATCAATATTTTAATCTGATAATCATGTATTTCGTGAGTATATATGTCTAGAATATGTGGTTAAAATTTCAGAAAGATCAGTCTTCAGGTTCCGGAAAAATCGTGTTGGCCGTCGGTGAAAATGTAGTTCTGAGAAAAACGCGTTTTAAGTTTCTTTAAATAAAAAATCATAAATAATCGTACCAAAATTGAATTTGCGAGCCTTTGTCCGAAACAGTTAACACATTGTATGAAATTTTTAGACACTCATACATTAGAAAAATATAAAAGCAAAAATTGAATTTTCGAAAGTAATTAAGGAAGTACGAGCGAATCTAATGTAAAAAATAATTTCCAACTTTGAGCTTTGAAATTAAATATACGTATAAATAAATACATCATTTATTTAATCCCAAAATTTTAAAAAGATTCACCGTTTAGTTACTTAGATATTAAATTTTAAAAATCACACTTTTTATCTCCTTATACACGGGCTCTTATGGCGGACAAACTTTTGTCGACACTTTTATTATTTTTTTCAATATTAACCTCCCAACTTTAACGAATAAAAAACTATACACAAGAAACTTGGATTAATGTAAAATATAAAAAAAAATTTAATAATAATACATTACCGATATAATTTTTGGAATATTTAAAGTTAAATTTTATGTTTTTAATTCGTTTATCATCAGCTATTTATTCGAATAAAGGTTTGGCAACGTCGCGTCAACAGCTGAGAAAAAAGAAAAGGATAGAAATATAGTTACAGAGAGAGAAATATTTAACTCACACACTCATCCACGTCTCTGTAATGGGTATAATCAAACGCGCTGTTGCCAAGTCTGTTTATTTACTCCGGCAAGTAATAAATACCAAAGTCATTTTATTACTTTATTTTATTAAATAAGTAAAAATCATCAATTATTAAATTGTTCAAATTATTTTAAATTAAAATAAAGAATTTTAACGAATATTGGGAAGATTAAAATTAAAAAAAAATTTTAACATTATTTTGACTCATTAGTTACGCTCGTACTTCCTTAATGTCTGATTAGATCTAATCATTTTTTCCCGGGTAATTAATATAATTAAACTGTAATTATTATGACGATTGATTAATACGCGTGGTATCATACACCAAGTATTAATTTAAGATTGTTCTGAGCGTTGATAATTATTTAAATTCCAATATTAACATTAGTGCATCTGGTAAATTAATTTACACGAGTAGATTAATATATTATCACATTAATTTAATAACTTGAAGCGAGGTTTGAATGCGAACTGGCTAAGAAATCTGCAGTCATACGAGCAACAAGAAAATTTATTGAAAGATTAAGTGAGTACCTGGTGATCGGTGATATCACCTCAGCCAGGTATGACAAAGAATTTGCTTAATGCCCAAATAGTTGGACGATGAGTCATATTGAATGACAACATTGGTGAGATATGAATTAATCTCGTATGACTGGAGATTAACATTTGATCAAAGTTTAACATTGAGGTTACCGGCATAAAAGTTAAGAGTGTACAAAAAATTATAATTGATGACGATTGTATAAATGTATTACAAAAAGTCGAATTATTTAATTATATACGAAAATGGTTCCGGAATTTTCAATGTTGTTGGATTTTCTTGAAGGAGAGTTTTGAACAGATGAATTTCACTGTAACGGGTAAAATTGGGAGAAAAGGAATTACAATCTTCCTTTATAACAAAAATATATAACTAAATTATCAATAAATTCGATTAATCCCCTGCTCGAATATAGAGCTCGCCGATGTCCAGGGTTGGAAAGGGGATTGCCCAAACATGAACACAAAGAATTAATTCGGATACGTAACAAAAAAAGTGTCGTTTATTTTGAAGACATAAATATGTCAGGAGGTGAAAACCACCTTCTATCACCTTTACAAAATTACAAATGCACACATTCGTCCGCTCTGCGCTTTTCTCGAAATTCTCTGTTTTACCGACCGATGGTAATCCCCTGTTTGAGCAGGGGATTAATCGAATTTATTGATAATTTAGTTATATATTTTTGTTATAAAGGAAGATTGTAATTCCTTTTCTCCCAATTTTACCCCTTACAAATTTTGGTCGTACACGTTGGGCACCCCACGTTGGGCGCCAAAATTTATGATGGCTTTTTCTCTGCGCTGGCGTCGACAGCGCCGAAGAGGTCCACCTAAAGTTTGGCTTACCTGGTTCGTAGATGGTTGGGCGCCAGGAACTTCCCGTTCTACGGTTCGGTTGTTCACGTTCGATCGTCGTTGGGCTGCAGATCGAGGCCGAAGAGATTCAAAAGTTTATACGAAGTGAGCAATGAAATCGATTCAGACCAATAATTAAATAAAATAAAATAAAATTAAAAAAAGTAGATACGCAGGGACGATTACGAGTCACTTTATTTATTTAATAATTAACGAGGTCGAATAACATTCGCAGGTTCAATTAAAAAAAATAACAAAAAGAACGAATAAGATCAATACAAAAAATCTTTATAAATAATTTATTGTTGACTAAATTTCGTGAAATCGCCAAAATAACAGAGCCAATCGGAATTGGGACCGCAGTCAATTGCAAACTAGAAAGCAAAAATTAATATTCTTGTACGCAAGGCAAGAAAACCAAATCGACCATAGTTTCGCAGAAAACAAAAAGAAATTAACAAAATAAATTCCTTAGTTAAAACAACAAAAAAAAGGATATGTTTATCCTTTCTCCTTTTGAATTTATTAACGAAAAACAAAATAATAAAAAAAAAAAAATAATTGTTCCGCTTGTCTCGTCGTAGCTACAAATTAGGTGTTTATTAATAATAATAAAAGAAATTATTTGTTTCGCCTTGTTCGCCTTAACAACAATTTACGAATTTATTAATAAAGAAAAAAATTGTTTGTTTCGCCTTCCTCGTCTTAACAACAACTCATGACTTTATTCACAAGAATACAAAAGAAAATAATACCAAATGAATTTATCAATGGGATCGCTCTGCAATAGATCGATTATCGATTATCGATTGTACAATGTCACTCAGTTACCATTCGCGGCGGATAACAGGACCGTCGGTAACTGTTGTTACCCGTCGGGCAATACGCGGGAACAAAACTTGAGGTTTAGTGCCTATTGTCGCGCTTAGATGGCCCTCTAGTCGAGCCAATTTTATTGCGGCAGGTAATCTCAAACTTTACCACACAAATCGACAACTGTACACAATATTTATTAACAACGTTTTACGAAAGAGAAAAAAAATTTTCTTTTTTTTTTGTTTTTGGCACCGGGCACCTGGTTGACGTCACCCCGAAGCCGGAATTCAACAACGCAATTGTTGAATTCCGGTACACCGTTAATTTCGGACTTAATTCTGAAATCGTAATTAATTGTTAATTCAACGAAAAAAAAGTTAAATAAGCACTTATCGCTTGTAATTCGGATAGGTAAGAAAAGAAAACCTATCCGATTTCGGATTAATCGCGGATCACGGTGAAATCACCCAGGTAAATTAACAACCTGCGACCGCACTTACCCCGTTCAGTCGACTTCTCGGCACGATGTGGAAAATCCAGGAAGTCGGTATCGGCTGTGCTGACGGCGGCAGAGGTTCTCGGCGATGGCGTCCCCACGGAATTGACGTTGTCGGAAGACCAAAAAAAACTTTTGATTTTGGTCTTGACTGTCTGGTGTACGGCAATAACACAATACAATTAACTTCGGCGGGATCGACACTCTCAATTTACAAAATAATCAAATTTCAACAACAAAGCGGCTGAATTTGCAATATAATAAGTATGCTCGAATTTCGATTAACAACAAAAAAAAATTTTTCAGCATATCAAAGTGGCTTGAACGGTATCCAAATCAGAATTGCCTTCCTAGCTTCTACGTTTTCCAGCAACATGTGTTTTTTTTTCTCTAGCGCAGCTATGAAGCTGCGCGTCCAATCAGCCGTTGTCGGATAAATGTCCCTGATCGATGGTTGGTCGATTTCCCACTTTAGTCCTCCATTCGGCGTTCAGGTGGAGCCTCGATGTGCTCCCGTCGCTTCAACGTCCAGTCGTTCGTAGATTCTGATTCCGGGTTTCCCTCGTTGATCGCTGTTACTCCCAGATGTCTCCCTGGTCGTTGTTTCGAACTGAACTGCGGGTTCGCCCGGACGCCTTTCTCATTCACTCTCTCTCTCTCACGCTATATAAAATACATCGTAAACTGATTTCGGACGCATCCATCCATACTTAGTCTAATTTATTTGGCGCGATTCGGCTTAATTTTTCGGCTTAATACTCAAAAAAAATTAATCTCTATTTTGAAATCTAGCTGGGAAAAATTTCCCATGTCACAACACCTCCCCCCAGACGTCGACTGGGAGCCACATGGGTCGCAGAATCGGTGCCATTGGTCCCTTCACCTGAATATAGGGGTAGGATGCAACATAAACAACATACTCCACCTGTTGTACAGGACGCAAATGACTCTCCAACACCTGCTTGGCGCTTCGTACACACTGGCCTGGGCTCGCTATGGTGGCCTTGCAGCCGGAGCAACGCCACATCAACGGAATCGCCGTTGTGTGGTTGGGTTGTGGTTCACGATACCACCATGCCCGTACCTGGGTCCAGAATCGGTCTTGCGACGAATGGAGCGGCGCAATACGCAGGCTTCGGCGGTGCATTTCCTCAGCTCCCCGCAGAGGTTCCACCCACTCTGGCTGGAAGAGCTCAGCCCACCACTGGAGCTGGGTGTACTGTACGGCTTCGTAATTCGCCATCCTGTAATAGTTACAATCACACACATATAACATGCGACAATAATACACAGACCAAACAACAATTTAAATGTACGGCATTAGCTCGAGCTTTGTTCCTAATCGTCGGGATCGGCATTATTTGATTGTGGGCGTACGAGTCGCAGCGCTTTAACATGTTGGCGACCGGTTGGTCGACCATTTTGATCGACAAGTTCGTAGACGACAGGTGAAATAACAGTCGAGACGATATAGGTTTCTTCGGAATATTTACGAGCGAGTTTTGACGAGAACCGGTCGGCTCCTCGTGATAACACGTGTTGTCTGACTCGGACGACATCTCCGACGGCAAAACGCTCGTCTCGGTGATGACGATTATAATAGCGGGCTTGACGTTTGAAACTACGTCCTAAATTGTCGGTTACCAGGTCGTGAAGTTGGGTCAATCGGGTCATACGGTTGGTCCAAGCGGTAGTGTCGGGGCAGGGAATATCTACGTCACCTTCGATCAGTTTTCGGTAATATTTCGGTGGTCTGGGTTGCCAACCATAGTTCAGCATGGCTGGGGAAACGTGTATCGAACTGTGGACGGCCGTATTGTACGCATGCCGGAATTTATGGACATGTTCGTCCCATAGTCGGTGATCCAACTCAACATATGAAATAATCATCGTTTTCAAGACTCGATTAACGCGTTCGACAGGGTTCGCTTGAGCGTGGTACGGTGGGGTTCGCGAATGATGTATCCCATACGCATGCGCGACCTCTTCCATCAGTTTGTTCGCGAATTCGGTGCCATTGTCAGTCAACAGCACTTCAGGGCAGCGGAAACGATGTACGATGAGTTTGTCGAACTCACGGATGATCGTCGGGCCATCGGCTTTCCAGATTGGGCATAACTCGATCCATTTGGTGAATAAGTCCTGGAATACGATCATATACTTGAACTGGTTCTTACTGGCCGGAAATTCCATACAGTCAGTGGCTACCACAGTCCAAGGCGGATGGACGGTTCGTCTACACATCAATCCAGCGAGTGGTTGTTGCGAGACCTTCGCAGTTTGACACGTCGCGCATTCGCCGACGTATTTACGTACGTCTTCGTCCATTCCAGGCCATTAATAGTCGATCGCAACTCGGTTCACCGTTTTCTCGACTCCTAAATGGCCAGCTTCGGATGGATCGTGGTTTTTAGCGATGATTCCCCAATGAGTAGCTTTCGGTGGAACTAATTTCCAGGCATCCAGGTCCTCGACGACCTGGGTGATCAATCGGCCGATCGATACATCTCTCGAGTCTCGGTTAAGACGACCAAAGTTCAGGTGGCGGCCATTGATGACGTTTCGTCATCGAAACCACCAAAATCGCCGAATTCCTCTCGCAGGAAGAGGAAACCTTCCCCAACGCCGGTGGCGCAACAAAAAGCCGTTGAGAACGCCGCACCACTGCAGTCAGAGGCTGCTTTGAACGTCTCGGCATCAGCTTTTGTGCCACGCGATAAGGTTGGTCAACCTCGACCATTCACGATCGATCCTGGACTATGAGGGCGCTGTTTTAATTGTGGTCGGCATCTTCGTGACGGTGATTTCCACGTTGCATCACAGAAAGCACGTGTTGTTTATGTCATATATACAATAATTGTGGCGGTTGGCGCGCAGCCAGCTGTTGATGTCGAGGTGACCGGCAGAGTGCGTGTCAATCAGATTACGAGTATATGGACTATGAGTCAGACTCTGAGTCAGAAATGCTTAATTCAACACCTAAATTGAAAATCAAATTCGGTAATGAACCTAATGACCTTATGCTCATACATAGTATCAGCACACACGACTCGAACAATTCCAAAACATCAAGTCAAAATAAACGACAACCACCATCTCAGACTAGAACTCAGAGTACTTCGAAGTTGTCGTTGATAACAAGCGTTAAATCAGAAACTTTACCTTCTGATCCCATAATTACTTGTAATTCTAAGAAACAGTTATTTTTATCACCATCTAAATCATTAATACCGACCCCTACAACGTCAACAACCAACACCGAAGAAGCTTCAACATCCATCACCCAGCTCGACATTGGCAGAATTTCTAGACCAACAATGGTTCAGCCTGGCATTACTTCTAAAGCTCTAACGCCTATAGCAGATGTACCAGATCCATCAGATAACAATGTGGCAGCCAAACTTAAAAAATTGATGCCGCATGACAGAAGCCAGGTGACTTCATTACCTTAACCAAACTTCAGGTTCACTTCAAAACGGCCTGAATGGATTGAAGATATCTGTAAAGCAATGAAGGGAGTTCATATTAAAATCCAAAAGAATACAAAGGACATTCAAGGACTCCAGAATGGCATAAAAAGACTGGTGCAAAGCCATTCCTCATTAGAGAATTGACAACTCACCAACCTGGCAAGTTCTGTACGTGAAGTAGAACGAGATGTCGTTGCCGTCAAACAACGACTTAACTCAATCGAAACCAAAACGCATAAACTAGAAAAATATCCTGATAAATGCAAGGAGCCTTTCCAACCAGAAGGCGATTCACTTCCATTGATTTTCAAGGGAAAACATGACACTTCTATTTACAAAATTGGAACGAAAAATCGTCAGTTCGCTCAAAAACCAACTTTGAAAAAAATTAGATTCTTTCAGTCGAAAATTTGATCTCGACAAGGTTAAGGAGACTTGTAACTAGGAGACTTGTAACTAGGTTGGTGAGTTGTCAAGACTAGCTTGTAACTAATCCAGCCATGTTAATAATTTTAAATTTGTTACCGCATTATCAGACACAAACAACACATATATGACGTCTCATGCACTCAAGAGTATACATTCAACCAAGCTCTAAAATACGCTGAATTTTGTTTTCGTCCACCTGAAATCGAGAAAAAGGACAACTTCCAAGGAAGCTACCAAAGATGTAGAGTATCAATTCAACTTTTTGATCCAGAATGCCAGGCTAGTAACCGACGTTGGCCTGGATACAAGAACGGGATTGAGATAAAACACATTGAAGAGGACATCGAAGACTTCCAAGAGTCGTACCAGTGTTCTCTATAAAATTAAACCCCTATTCAATCATTTACATCATCCTTTATTAATTTATATTATCTTCCAAAACATTACTGTATTATCGTTCATATCATTAATTAAACTATCACTGTATTATTATACTATTATCATTATACAACTATTATTACTATAAAATTTATACTAAACATCTATCATACTATTACATCACAAAAAATTATAATATCTACTAAATCATCCATATCATCTAAAATTATATCTCCCAGTTTAATTTGTTTTAATTACAGCTGCAGACCAATAAAAAAGAAACAAAAACAAACAACAAATAATTAAAAATTAAAATTTTATTTTTTGTATTTAGTCCAGCAAATAGATCGAAGTCTAGAACCGAGTTTCGACCATTTGCTCAAGGGAACTTTCTATTAAATTAACTATTTATTTACAGGTAATCACTCACCAACTTCATAGCTAAAAATTTTATTTTAATTTTTTAAAAATTTTTTTTCAGGTGACTACTCACCAATCCATTCATAAAAATTTTCTAATTTTATCACTATCAGGTGACTTCTCACCATATCTTTTATCTACAGGTGACTATTCACCAATCTCCATCCTCCAGGTGACTACTCACCAACACATTCATCCGTCTATAGGTGACTACTCACCGAACTCTGTCATTAACAGGTTACTACTCACCAAATCTCATCCACCTATAGGTAACTACTTACCAAACTCTTTCATTAATAGGTGACTACTCACCAACTTTTCTCACGACTATTTCATCAAACTACCCTTCCTAGGTGATTACTCACCACTATCTCCTATCATCCTATCATTCATATACCTGGTGACGATTCATCAATTCTTTCAAAGAGCTAGCTCGGTTCAAAAATTGACGGGGTAGTCTTGGCTTGGCAGGGAGGATCGAGACACTGCAAAATGCCCCGATTTTATCAGCCTGGCAAACTACCACCCAAAATTTCCGTTACCGACACTAGCTAAATTAATGTGTAGCCCTCGTGACGTCACAAGACGACACGAGGAGGGGAAAATCAGCTACGAGCCTCAAAACCTGAGCATTGATCGACACTTTGATCTATCCCGCGGTATCAACCACCACGATTGATATTTCTTAGTCAATTTTCTACTATACCACTATTACCACTATTAGGTGATTACTTACCAAAATTTATAAAACTTACTACTAAAAACTATCTAAATCTCTAAAAGTTTATTATCTACTAAAATGATATTTTATACCATTTCTATTAATTTTATTATTTTGCATTAGGTGATTATTCACCACGTTTATTACTATTACTTAATTATTTATAACACTAAGTTTAATTATGCTATCCCTATAAATATTTTGTTGAATTACGTAACCGAAATACCACAAGTTTATATTAAAAGTGCTTATTTTGTGTAATAAAGTTAAGTTTATTGTTATCACCGCTATACACTATTACTAAACTACCACTATTCACCTATCTATTTACTACGACTATCTATCTACAACCTGCCAAACGGTCAACCAAAGACGAAGGGTTATCGTTGCTGTTAAAATTTGTAAGTAAGTAAAATAAATTAACTG